>OU824200.1:23333931-23476478 GCA_917499995.1 Ichneumon xanthorius | reverse complement strand
AAATGAGAAAGAATCGTTGAAAGAAAAAACTTCCTGCAACTAATTGACCACGAAGACTCGGAAAGAAATAACAAAAGATCGTTTCAACTCGAAAAAAATAACTTTAATATTGTTTCACCGTTTCGGCGTTAAAAAAAGGGTGAAAGAAAACAATCGTCGAACGAAAAAAACTTCCTGTAACCAATTAATTGTGAAGACTCAGCAAAAAAAAAAAAAAGATCGTTTCAACTAAAAAAAATCTCGTGATCCTGGAATCCGACCCACGCTCTTCCAACTTCTCGGTTTGGATAAATTAATGAAACCATCTTATTTCAGGATTACTAAGGCTTCCGCCGAGTAACACAATGAACTTCAACTTTTTCAAAGTAAAGTTACTTTCCCGCTGTAGCCGTAAAGAAAGGACTTCGGCCGCGGCCCTAAAGGGCAGGAGCGGGAGGAGGAGAGGGGGAAAACTTGAGAGGAAGGAGGAGGGGAAACGCATTGTCCTGAGTAATCACTGGCTTATTGAGAGGCTTTATTTCTATCGGTAAAACTCTCTCCCGCTCGGTTGGTTCGCCGCTCTTCTCTCGCGTCATTCGTTTTTCAAGAGCGAAAGACCGCGATTGTGAACATTGGAAGTGAGTTCGGAACGAGAGGTGGGCAACGATGGTCGGTCGGCGAGGACGGAGGTGGGGGGGGGGCATTCGGGAAGAGAGATGAAAAGAATAAAAACGATTTCTATGGCGGAAAGTGGTCTCGGAAGTTGGATTCTTCGGGCGAAGGGAAAGAGATAGGAGTGCGAGGACTATCCATCGCCGTTATACTCCTTGGGTATCCTGTAGAAATGGATTGTGCGTCAACGGTTCTCCCGTGGCGGTTGTCGGAAGGGTGGGTCGGGGAGCGGGGGGGGGGGGGGGGGGGGGCGGTTGGGCTGCGCGAGCGATGCGCAAGTCCGGAAATTTTGCGCAAGCTCCGAGCGCGACGCCACAGTTCAGTGTATCGTGTGAGCGCGTTCGCGGCAGCAGCTCGCCTCGTAGTTCTCCGTCGTCGGGAGACCGGACAGGATTATCGCACGTTCCGGGGACGACAAAAATAAAATAAAAAAAGAGGCACACGATAAACGTGACTGTTTAAAAGAGGAGGCGGACGGAGTCGAGGGACGAACAACCGTTATGTTTCTATGCCGCCTAACGGACGAAGATAACCCAATAAAAAAATAGCAAAGAAGTACGCGCGAGATAATTGAGTGAGGTTAAGGAAAAAAAAATGTATTTTTTTTAAGATATTTTTTTAAGGGGAAACTGGAAGAGAGTTCTTGATAGATAAAAATTGTTGTTTTAGATTATTAGATAAAGTGAAGTAGATAGAAGTGAATGGGGTTTTGAGGGAAATGTGGACGAGAATAGCTGGTGCTGTTTTTGGGTGAAAGCCGAAACTCTCGCTGGAGGCGCGCTCAGCCGTTAGGAGAAACTTTGGAAGCGAGCGACTCGCCGGACTGCGTTCACGGTGTTTTACTGGACACGAGAGAGACCTCTCCGTGCGACGATGTTTTCCGGTTTATAAATAATTCATTTACAACGGATACGTCGACGGGGGGCGGGAGAGAGTGGGAAGGAATCCGAGGCAATATAAACAGAGAGTGAAGTGCAGTGCACCCCGTCGAACGGCCAGCGGACGTGAATTCGTGTACGACAAAACCGTCGGGACATTAGCCCCGAGGCATCGGTCGGCTGCCGCGCACAACGGCCGTAATTGGAATTCAAAGTTTGACGGCGACGAAAATGTATAACCAACGATATGTCGATGCGGTCTTCACGATTTTTCTCGTTATCGGAATCTGCAAAGGTAAGAAGCTTGCATTTTTATTTAAACATCGATATATGTATTTTTGTTACATTTTTTTTTTCGTTAAAACTAGCTTATGTTATCCAAGAAGTCATTTTCTCTCCGTAAAAACACGTTGTATCTCAATTACAATTATTACTGCATTATAATTTAAACGTCGATATATATATATTTTTTATTAATTTTTTAAAATTCTTTTATGTTAGTCAGTGGAGTAATTTCCTCTCGGTACAAACAAGGTACATCTCAATTTACAATTATTATTGCATTATAACTTAAACATCGATATATGTATATATATTATTTTAATTTATTTTTACTAATTACTTTATGTCACCGAAGGGAGTAATATCCTCTTGGAAAAAATCGAATCTCGAATACGGCGTGACTTTAGCGTCTCGGTGAACCTCGTCAGTCTTGCGACGTTTCGACGTATAATCCATTTATGCTTCTCGTTACTTTGATTCCGAACGCGTTTCAATTCGAACTATTTTTTTAACCTGCGCTGTTATACATTGTAACTTACACATCGATATATATAATCTTATTTTAATTTTTTCATTAAAACTAGTTTATGTTATCTAAGAGAGTAATTTCTTCTCTGTAAAAAAATTGTATCTCGAACTCGAACGGCGTGACTCCAGCGTCTCAGTGACTTTTGTCAGTCTCCCGACGTTTCGACGTGTAATCCATCCCGAGACTCTGCCAAGTCTCTTGATTTGTGCCTCTCGTTACTCCGATCCCGTACACGTTCCAATCCGATCCTATTTTAGTTTCTGTTTTTTTAACGCGCAGCCGTTAGACATTATAACTTATACATCGATATATATATATATTAAAAAAAAATTATAACTACCTTATATACTACATATATATATATATATATATGTATGTATATTTTTCATTATAATTAGTTTATGTCATCCAAGAAGATAATTTCCGATCGGATTTTTTTTATCTCGAACGGCATGACGGCTCGCTCAACTTCGTCAGTCCTCCGACGTTTCGACGTGTAATTCATTTATGTTTCAAGTTACTTTGATTCCGAACGCGGTCCAATTCGACGCAATTTTTTTTCTCCTTTTTTTTACGCGCAGCCAGTTAAAATCATTTGCGCGATTGGTTTTTACCAATCCATTAATCGATGAGCGGAGTAGAGTGGTTGAGCGCTTTTGAGAATCGGTGTAACACACTCTATTGCAGCCCAAAAATCGTCCGAACGGTTTGCGGAAAGATTCTCGTTCAAATTCATGGGTCCCGGCGGATAAAGTGATAGCTCGAATTTACAGGTGTGTGTATATATATACTTCTTCACTAAGGAAGCTTGATAAGAAAGTGAGAAATGCACAGCCAGAAAAATAATTATATGATGGACGTCCCACAAATACATATTTATTTAAACTAAATAAATATTTCTTTGCGCGGCGCCCGGCAAATAAATTATTTTTCTAGATGCAGACAAAGCAAGCGGTTAGACGGAGATACAGTCTTTCGTTTATTGAATTTATCTCAGAATCAAAACCGTGAATGAGTTTTTTATTCGAATCTAACAGAAATCGGCGGAGAAAATCGCTACGTTCTGTTGTTACCAACCGATTTCCAGAACGTCTACAGGGTACTTTATGTAGCTTTGTACACACATTACTAAAAAAACTAGATGGTTAAAAAATCTGACAAAGATTGCAAACTATTCAGTGTGTCCTGCCCGGAAAGTAGTAAAGTTTTATATAGCGATCGAACGGAAACGGGATTTTGCCCAAACATCTTTAAGTGAATGTTTACCAACGGAACTAGGCGATTTCTGAGTTTCAATTTCAGATTATTCAGATGCAATGCATATTCTTTAAATCGTGCAAGACTATAATATTCACATAAACGCTTCGGGATACGTTCGAATTTTTGTTAACAACGTACAACGAATTTAAAAAATCGAATATTACAATTTGCAAAAAGCATCAACGTAGTGTCACGATTGACCCACCGGTGGCTCCACATCGTGTCCTACAGTACATTCATGCGCTTTTTATTGGCTCTGATCAGTGTTCTACGTAAACGTAGAACACACTTTCCATGGATTTCTTTTGTGTAACAGATTTTGTGACTGTTACACAAGGTTTTGGAATATTCGGGGAATTTCAGAGAATCGGCCTGCACGCTCGTTTTACGCATGTGAATTCCAGAATATTTCATATTCTACAAAACAAATGCTCTTTAAATTTTGCCCAGCCATATTGGTTTTCGCGAAAATCTCTGATATTCGATTTTCGTCATTTCTTGAACGTTCTCAACCAAAATTGAATTGCACGCCGTAGCGTTTATGGCTCGTATTACAGTCCTGCAAAATTTTAAGCATAAGCACATCATATTAACGATGTAACGTCGATTCTACGAAAACGCCTCTTTTCGTCGGTAAAACAGGAAGGCCCAGCAGCCTCTTAAAAATAGCCTATCTGATCCAAGGAAATAATTACCTCTCGGAAATAAATTCCAATCCGATCCTATTCTCATTTCTTCTTTTTTTAACGCGCAGCCGTTACACATTATAACTTATACATCGATCCATATATTGTAACGGGACAGACCCCCCCCCCCCCCCCCGCCCCTGGCAGAGTCTGGCACTTTGCCGCTAGATGGCCGGCTGGCGTCCGCTACTCGCAAGCGAGACTGCCCCGGGATGGCCATAAAGGCTCTGCCTGTCCTCTCCTCTAGGTCCTTTCCCATCCTCAAAAGAATTGACCACTACCTCCTCGAGGTAACCCCAGAATGGGGCCTCGTTGTATTAGTTTGTAGACTGCGTAAGCACGTATGTTTTGGCATACGTGTCTCTGAGCAGAGTAGGCTCACAGAGTGAGAGTATTCGGCCTTGAACGTCGGGTCGACTCCATAGTCCCCGAATTGCAAGACCGAAGAACTCCTCTTTCCTTGTTCTCTCTCGCATGTGTGGGAGAGCGGTCTGATAACGCACTCAGTGCGTTATCAAGGGGGCCAGCAATCCAGCTGCCTCCCTCTACCCCGAAGCATATGCGGGAATTCCTTCCTCCACACCTTATCCAGCCTGTCCAGTACCGAACTCTTTACCTTCCATTTGGAAGAAGACGATCTAAAAAATCGTGAGTTCGATATTCCGCTCCCACGGAATATCGAAACGTTTCAATATATATGTTTAAAAAATGATAATTAGTTTATTTCATCCAAGAAGGTAATTTCCCGTCGGAATTTGTTTGCCTCCTCATAGAGGAAGCTTTTTTATCTCGAGCTCTAACAGCGTGACTCTACACTGAAAAAAAATATCATTGATTCAAGTAAAATTTGCGTGCGGGCTGCCAAAGAAAAAAAAATCAATTTTTCTTTCAGTTCGTAAAATTTCATACTGGATTAAAACGATAACATGTCACCTTGACATTCTTGCCGTTGTTGTTTCAATATCGTATGGAATTGTAAGAGCTGAAATTAGAATTGAAACAAACATTTTCTTTCTTCGACAGCCCGCAAGCGAATTTTTTTTTCTGTGTAGCTTCTCAGTGAATTTTGTCACTCCTCCGACGTTTCGACGGGCAATCCATTTATGTATCCCGTTACTTTGATTCCCTACGCCTTCCAATCCGATCCCATTTTTTAAATTCTCTTTTTAACGCCCAGCCGATAGAACCATTTGCCCGATTGGGAAAAAAGGTCGATTAATCGGGGTCCCGGAACAGAGTGGTTCAGTGCTTTTGAGAATCGCTGTAACACACTCTGTTGCAGAATATCCTCCCAACGGTTTGTGGAAAGATTCTCGTTCGAATTCATGGCTCCTAGCCGATAAAGTGATAGCTCGAATTTGCAGGTGTATTATTGTCTCCGATGGAATGGTCGATCGGTCGAATGGCGGAGGGGGAGGGGGGGGGGGGGGTTGTAGACGAACGACGCTTCGCTATATCTATACGCGTCAAGTGTATGGTGTTCCATACGTACCGTGTAGTGAGGGAAAATTTCGAGGGAAGTGAATCCGTGATCCTCGGCTCTCTATCAGGCTCTCCTATATCTGCCTTATTCGAGCACTGAAACGAGACAATATATTCCGGAACTTCGACCTTCTCTCTGTGCCTCTGCACATAAGATAAATATATGTATATGTACACACAGCTCTAGCTGGTGTGCATAGGTATATTCGGTGGGACGCTGCACGGGCTTCGTAGATGGCCCGGAGATAACGCGCGGGGAGGTAGCGGCGCGGCGTGTACGTGTCTGGGAAATTTTACGCTTCGATGGCCGAATTCAAGACGAATATTATGCATCCGCACAGATTCGATTTATTTTCAGCCACGTAGAGCCATTGTTCCTCGCGGGCTCTCGAGGAGACGGTTTGTTTTATCTTGGCCGAAAGGGCAATGCGGGTCATTTTGCAGATGTAATGCGTGTGTTTAAGGTCTTGCGGACTTAAGGTGTTTACTTGCGGTACTTGCGGACAGTCTGAACGCACGAGAGTTCAGAGATAATCGAGAGAGGAATTTCGAACACTTCTCGATGGGATAAAATTTTTTTAAAAATCAAGCGTATGAAAAGATTGATTTTGCCTGATAATAATTCCAAAATGTTAGGTTGCCGGATGATTCGTTGGGATTTTCCAATCCCAACGAATCACCCAGCAACTTTTTTAAAAATGAAAACGATTAGTTCATTTTTCTGAATAGGTATGAATTTTTTCAGAATTTCGTGTCATTTTCAAAAATTGTGTTTTTTGTTAATAAAAAATGTAATTTTCAAAAATTACACAAAATTCTGAAAAAATGCATACGTACAGTACACGACCGCGTTTCCCCCAATCGCATAATTCCGAACGACCCCCTATTTCCGAAAATGATGACCGCGTAAGTCCAATTCGACCCACTTCTCAAGGTCCGTTACCTGCTTGGTGGGGAAACAAACGACTCCTTACCTTTTGGTACTTGCGAATGAAATCGTCGCTGCTGCAAATCCGACAAAGGGGGAATGCGGCGGCAAGCTTGATATGAGACAAAGATCAATGAATTCCTCCTCTACATTTTGTCATATTCGAGCATCGGACATATTCCGTCATTTTACCATAAAGGAGAATCTATCCCGTCCGATAGCCTCAATATGCTTCAATTTTTATTATTGATCAAATTTTTCCTCTGATAAAAAGCTTATTTTTCCTTTTAAAAGCTTTTATTTTTTATATGAACAAAAAGTTAAGTTGCCGGGGAATTTGTTGAAGAATTTTTTTTCATTCATTTGTTAATAACATTTTGGAATTATGCTATTATGCAAAATCAATCTTTTCAGCAGCTTTGATACGCTTGATTTTTTTCAGATTTTTATACCATGGAGAAGTGTTTACAATTCCCTCTCATTTTTCTGAAACTTATGCGAAGCGAACACTATTCGCAGGGAGTACCTTAAAATATATTCATTAAAATTTTTTTTTTAGTTTATGTTCGATCCGGAGTCGAATCTTCGAGCGACAAGCGCTTGTAGCTTTTTCGGAGATGGTAATTCATTAGTTGCTTGATTGGTTTCTTTTTTTTTTTATAAATCTTTCGATTGTTATTGGAAAAATGTTTATGATTTATTTATTTTTTAACTGTCAAGCAGGTGTATAGTCATATTGTCATTTATACATGCCAGGTGCATTCACAATTGATCTGAGTGGTAGTAGGAGTGGTCCATATTCTTCCCATTTACCAGAAACACAATATAAACCCTACACTCTATTTACCTTACACAAAAACAATTATCATATCAGTACTACTTTATAATTACAATAATCGGTAATGTAATAATTTTTTTTCCAATTTATAAATAAATAAAACAATTGCATTAGAGAGTAAAGTAAAAATATTTCAGTCGCCATCGAATTCGTCGAAGTTCAAAGGAAGGCGTTTCAAACAAGTTGTCGCTATTAAAAAAAATGTATTTGGTATAAAATCCCCGACCCGCATTACCCCAATCTTTTTATTGTCGAAATTCTTATCAGTCCGAGGAAATTTAATTTTACGATCGTGGAATTCGCGAGAATCGTTCGCCGTCCCTCCGCAGTTTTTACTGCACGGAGAACAGCGCGTTTTACGCGTGCAAGTAGTGAAGGTCCGCGTTCGGTCAAACCGCACCGGTGTATCGACCTACGGTGCGAAATTTGGTTGCGTCAACCGTTTCCCCTATAATTCAATCCCGTTGGAAGTTCGCAACGATTCTAAGGAAGCCGTACATTCAAGTGTTGCCCAAAGGTATAACTTCTCGATGACGTTGAAACCCTTTCCGAGTGCTAGATCGACGCCGAGTTCACTGAATCATTTGTGCTCCGACGCGGACTTGCAATGGCTTCGTTCTACACCGGTACATTCACTCGATAAACACACTCAGTCAAAGTTAAATAAAAGTGCGTCGAGTGTCGCAATAGAGAGCCAGGAAATTCACATAAAATTAATTTTATCTAATCGTAAAAAAAAATAAAAATTTGTTACGAAAATTAGGAAACGAGAATTAACTGTGCGACGAGCGAAACAAAAATTGAAATTACGGGTAGAGTCGCCTTTTTCCCGGCATTTCTGGGTGTATTATCAGGCATTTTTTTAAGAAGATTTTTGGGTTCATTGTAACGAAACTGAGTGAATATTTTTATTGATATTATATTACATAATGCTGGAGTTTTTTCTCATAATGTAGGATTGCTGCTTTACGACCTGGACCACGATTGCGACTATTCTAATTATATGAACAAGAAAATTGTCTAAACGGCGATCTTTTATTTTAACTTGACAAAATGTTTTCACAATTTCGAAAAATCAAATTTCTAAATTTTTTTTGTAAAACTTATTATTTCCTTATAAACCGTAATTTTCAAATTTAAACATTGTCCATAGTCCGGACGACTATCCCGCAGCTTGCACCACCTTAAGGATTCAATATTGTGAGACAAAAAAATGCCTGCATTACGCAATAATATCAATTAAAAAATGCACTCAGTTTCATTGCAACAAGTACAAAAATATTCATTAAAAAAATGTCTGACAATAAATCTGAAGATCCTCTAAAAAAAGACAACTTTACCCTTAATTTTCGGATATTTCGAGTAAAATTTCGCGATAAAAATTCCACGGAATTGGAATTTTTATTTTTCAATTTTTGTTTGTTTGTTGTTTAACCGTCCCAGCCGAGTTATCGATGAAAAATAATGGTGGCTCGCGTTACAAACAAGAGAAATAAATCGTCTCCAGGGGAAAAAGCGAAATCGGACTCTTATGGAACGTGTGGATGTCCCGTATAAAATTTCACGATATCATTTCCACTGAATTGAAAATAAAAAGTACCAAAAAAAAAAAAATAATACATTTTGCTTCATCATAGAGAAAGCTATGTTTTCGTGAAAATTTTTTTTCGAGATTTTAATGTCAGCGTACTAGAAATGGTCGAAAACGTCGAGAAATGTAATTTTTAGCTGGCGTCCGGATGTATGTGTGTGTGTGTGTGTGTGTGTGTATATATATATATGTGTGTGACAGCGTCCATCGCTTAGAACGACTATAACTCGGAAACGGCTTGAGATAGCGGGTTGAAATTTTGTACACTAGTAGAGTGATCACGTCTCTTCCTTCGATATAATTTTCATGAAGATTGAGGCCCGTTTCGAGATTTTACGCGAATTCAAAATGTTTTTAAAAAATCTGTGGTAACTCTAACGTTCGTAAATTTTGAGCTATCGTCCTAAAAATTCATATAAATACAATACTATGAACAAAGACCTTTGGTATTGAATTTGGCCGAAATCTACCTAAGGGATCAGATTTTATCGAATTTTGATTTTTTTGAAAAATTACTAAAAATTGTCTAATTTGAGTAAACATGGAGGTATCGAGCTTAAATTTGGCACAGCAGTGGAGTAACACTGTTTCGTATTAAATTTGGCAAACATTGATCCAACCGTTTAAATTTTATGGGATTTTGAAAATTTTGAATTTTTCAAATTTTTTTTTCAGGAGTTTCTGAATCGAATATCGCGTAAAGAGTAAAATGAGTTATAGTTTCGTAATCAGCGCAGAAGATTAGATTAAAAATTTCCTTGAAACTTTTTTTTATGTGTTTTAATTATAGTTTTCTTTGTGAGGAAGCCAAAATGGCACAACGGAATTTTTTCCTTTTTTTATCGTCAAAGAAAATTGGGTTATGAAAAGCAAAGCCGACTAGTTACGCAAACGAGAGGACCGAATAGTCGTCCGGGAGCGGAAATAAAATTCCAAAGTCGCTCCCAGCTATAATCGTGTGAAAGTGTCACGCACCGACTTTTTGGAAAACTCGTCAATGTCGACGTTACATCGTCAAAGTACGAGGCACGAATGAGGCATAAAGCCGTTAAGACGAAAATAACCAAAAATTTCATCTCTGATAAAACGACTTAAAAAAGGAAACAAAATCTGAAGCACTTTGCGGATATTTCGTGGATATCAAAGAAAAATTCCTAAAAAAAAAAAATCTTTTCCTCAATGAATTTTCACCGTATGGCCGACTACCACGAACATTTCGCTTTCTGTATCCACTTACGGATTTGAAAGCCCCTATTTTTCGAGCATCCCTTCCTACAACTATAAAACCTCCAGTATAAAAATATAGAGCACACGCAGTCCTCTTATGTACGAGTCCCGCCTATTTCGTCTCCTCCCTTTCCCCATTTGAGGCGTCACATTATATATGAATATATACATATATATTTATATATGAACTATATAGATGTATATATATGTATAAATATATATATAAAGGTAGTTTCAAAAGATCTTGTGTACCGATATAAATACGTGTACAGGAGCGATATAGAGAGATGTATAGGATAATACGTGAGAAATACAGCACGATGCCCGAAGGCTTTGCCGTGGAGAAACTTTTGCGCCCTTCAGCAGCCAGAGCGATGAGTGCGGCCGCGATATGAGCTGGTATATTCGAGACCGCAAGCGAATCTCTTGCATCAGAGAGATGCCTCAACCGGAAGCCCTGATATTCCTATACCGCGTATAATATCTTCTCGGGAATGAGTAAAGGAAGAATAAAAAAAAAATTCAAAAGGAAAGGAAAGGGGCGAATGTAGCTAGAAATCACAGGCGCATCCGCGTCTTTCTGCAGGTGCTCGAGTCAGCTGATGCACGGTACAGGGCGAATCAGAATCACTAGTCGTTTGCACTTAAACTCTATCAGGGACGTTATCAAAATATTGTTGTTGTTTGTATTTAAAAAAGAAGATTTATTTATTTATATATTTAAAAATGTCTTTGTTTAGTTAATTTTGTATTTTCAAAGTATAAAATCGTTTTGCAAATCGAGCGACTGTTTTGCCCTCAAGTTACCTTCCTTCGGGTTATTATTATTTTTAATAATTGTGATCGAACAATAATCTGTCCTTCTCGAATTTTTCTTTTTTTTCGTTCCTTGTATTAAGAATTTCGTTCTGTTTAACATGTTGGCTAGCTATAATAAATATTTGCAAACAAATTTATATTTATTTATATATTTAAAAAAGAATTAAATGGATTCAAATTCATTTAATCTTTTATTTTAAGGTGTAAATCATTCCGCGATTCAAGCGATATTTTCGTCCCCAAGTAACGATCCATCGGTTTATTATTATTTATGACTTATTATTATGTTAAGCAAGAATCATCAAACGATAATTTCGCCTTCTCGAATTCTTTTATTTATTCGTTTCTTGTATCAAGAATTTCATTCTCTTTAAAATGTTAGGCAAGTCGTAAAAATAAAAAAAAAAAAAAAAACACCATGACCGACGTCGAAGAATGATTTTAAAGCAAAATCATCACTTCTGACGAAGCCTCTAAAACTAATCCCCTTATGCACACACGCTCGCGTGTGCACACACACATGCATACGATGACAAGAGTCAGCTTTCAAAAGCATTTCCTGCGTGTACCTGCGTTTCCTCGTACACGGCTTTCACGTTTCTCTCATCGACGCTCGTTCCGTGGGGGCTGCCGGTGCTATGTTTCGCTGCACTCGTCGTATACTCGACCGGTTCGGTGGTGCGCTTTCAAGAGACCGCGAACGCGCACGTCGGCGACGCTTTGACGCGTGACGCTTCCCTACCGCCCTCGCTTCCCACACATATCTACACACACACACACACACACACACACACACACACACACACACACACACACACACACACACACACACACACACACACACACACATAGCTATGTACATGCTTATATAGTTACATACTTAAACGTAAATATGTGTGCATATATACATATGCATGTGTATATATATATATATGTGCATCGATGCCGACTCTCGTGGTGCATTCTCGGCGCTAACCGCGCGCGCACCGACGCCAGAACAACCCCCCCGGGAGAGTAGAACGAAAAAGAGAATTCCCTGCCCGTTTCTGCTGCCGCGGCGAAACCGCATCTATGCGTTTCACAACCTCTTTCACACTTTGCGAATATGTGCGTGAAATGTTCAGCGGGGGCTCGGGGGGAGGAGGAATGAGATGTGTACGAGTGAAAACTACTGAAAGAGAGAAAAAAAGGGTTCGCGAGGGGCAGAGGGAATCGCGAGGGTGGGAGGGGAGAGAGAGACGGGAAGCAAGATGAAGGGAAGTAAAAGCACCGGCGTGTTTCTTGGCACCTTCACGCAGACGTTATACCGGTAACTTTTCACGCGTACATAATATTATTTGAGGCTTTCGCGGCGCTCCCTCCCTCCCTCCCTCCCTCCCTCCCTCCCTCTCCTCTCTCTCTCTCTCTCTCCTCTCTCTCTCTCTCTCTCTCTCTCTCTCTCTCTCTCTCTCTCTCTCTCTCTCTCTCTCTCTCTCTCTCTTTTCTCTCTCTTTTTCTCTCTCTTTCACCCTCTCTCCCGGCGCTGAAAAAAGATTTTTTTTTTTTTTTCAGGCGTAAATGCGCTCCCATTCGTACACGAGCTTTTACCGTTCAACGTGTAAACGACGCTCCTCGACTTACTTCCTTTTCACCTTTTAATCCCACCTTTTCAATTTTTTTTTTTTTTATTGCTTCTTCCACGTATGAATGCAAAAGCTACATGCCGGCACGGCAGAGCTAAGAGTATCGCTGAGTCAATCGCCTTTGCCCCGGCTAAGAGGCCGGGCTGCCTTTGAGGCGAACGCTTGGCCCGCGCGCACTTCTTAAGCGAAGCCCCGCACCGGTGAATCCCATGAGCGTGCTCTTAGCGAAATGCGCACGAGCGAGAGAAAATAGAGAGGCTTACAACTCGCTCGTAACTGAATATGCATAAACCCATTTCATGGAAGGTGTTTTATTTTTTTGATTTTTTTTCAACTTTGATGTTCCGCCAATTAATTGGTGCGCCGCGCTTTATGGGAGTTTCCCCGCGCCATCGGGACTCTTTCATCGGTAATTCGATTGACCGACGATTCGATGGAACGCTAACGAGTTTACTCGTCGATCGTTCGAGCAAAATGGTCGGTAATTAAATTCCGATATTGTCCGGTACTTAGCGCGGCGCGGAACCGCCGATTCGCGCTCGGTCGGTAACGAAAACTGTAATCAACTTTTTCAAGGGCGAGAAACTCCCGCGATGACAAGGCAAATTGTCAACCATCGATTATCATTTTCGCCCAAAATGTCGGGTAACCACGAAAAAGAAATTGGTTACAGTTTTCGTTACCGACCGAGTCAGTTTCGCAGCGAATCGGTGCTTCACGTTTCATTTCTCCCCTTCGATATTTCCGACGATACGTCTTTTCTTCTTCGCTGGTCGCTCTCTTTGTTGGTCGTCAGCTCGGAATAAGTAACGAAGGCACATTTACATCTCTATCACTCACAACTCTACCGTCTTAGAACTCTACCAGAAAGAACAAAAACTCTACCAGAATCCAAATGAAACTCTGCCGAACTTGAGGCACATTTACATCTCTACCATTCACACTTTACCAGATAACAACTTAACCGGATAATAACTCTACGAAAAAAGACAGCTCTAACAACTTACCTCCTAACAACTCTACCGTATTAGAACTCTAACAAAATCTCTAGCACGATGTAAAAAAAAACTCTATTACACTGAGAAAAAGGATAGTCTTTCCACATTCATAAAAATACGGTTGAATCAACTAAGATTCTGGCTGGGACGTTCAACTATATATTTTGTTGGTACAGCTAAAAAATTGGTTAGTTCAGCAATTTGTTGGGTGATTTCACCAAAATATTTAGTCGAACTTCCCGGCCCGAATCTTAGTTGATTCAACTGTACTTTTTTATCAGTGTAGGGGGACCGTCGATATAGATAGTTTTTCATAGTTAAACTATAATTATGGTTGCAACCATGATTTTATGTCATTGTCGTAACTACAAAATGTACACGTTCCTCTTGGGAACTATTTTTTATAGTAAAACGTCACTATTGTTGCTTTTACTATGTCATTTTTTCTCAGTGCGGAATCAAAATAAAACTCTACCGGAATACAAGGCTACCGTTTAGCCTTGTATTCCGGTAGAGTTTTTTTACGTTCTGGTAGAGCTCTAATACTTTACAGTTGTAATATGGTAGAGATGTTTTCTGGTAGAGTTGTTTGGGAAGAACTGTTTTCTAGTTATAGGTGTCTATGGTAAAAATGTAAATGTGCCGGACTTAAAATAAAACTCGTATTCCTTATATTCTGGTAGTTTTATTTCAAGTCCGGTAGAGTTTTATTTTGATTCTGGTAGAGTTTTTTAGTTTCTTGTAGAGTTATTTGGGGAGAGATGTTTCCTGGTAGAGTTGTGAGTAGTAGAGATGTAAATGTGCCTTAACGAAGAGTAAAGAATTACCTAAGGGCGGTGATGAGATTTTGGCCACTCCGATATCGTCAATCACTTACCGTCACCGCGTTCGGTACCAAAAGCTGTAATCAACTTTGAAGACGCAAATTGTCAGCGGCCACTCGAGCGTTGGTCAAGTAACCCTAGAATGTATGTAACCAAAGTTCGCAATGTTGCAGCAACGAAATGACCTCAACAGTCAATCGTATATTCAATGTAGATAACCTACAAATTGACCTCGTATTTTAATATAAATTGAAATGGATGTAGTTACAAGCCGTCTGCATGCTCAAAATAATTATGAAGCATCGTAGACAATTCACAGCTGGTTCCATACAAATGGTTATGCTTCCGTACAAATGCAACGATGAACTTGCGTTCCCACCGGATTTTCAAAGTCGATTAATTTTTTTGTTTGCCAAACATCCACGAGCTACATTTGACTCGACAATTATTGTCAATCATCCTCGAAAATATTTACCAATTTTTATGCCAGTCTCATTTCGCCCAAAATGTCGCAGAACCACAACAGCAGAAAAATTGATTGCAGTTTTCGTTATCGACAGCGTCGTTTCGCTCCAAGTGGGCGCTCCACATTTCATTTCTTTCCCCCGATATTTCCGACGGTGCCTTTTTTCTTCCCTGGTCGCTCTTTTTATTGGTCGTTAGCCGCGGAATAAGTAACGAAGAGTAAAGTATTGTGTAAGGGCGGTGACGAGATGTTGGTCATTTATCAAACACCCTTGCGCCCGAGAGTGTGGGCGGTCGGGAGAGCTCCACGCTGTTCTACAAACGAGAGGGTATACTGCATAAGTGCACATATATACCATAATAACGGTTTATGTGTAAGTTCATATATTATGTATATGCAACAATACGTATATATACATATAAATATATGCAGATGTGTATATATGTATTTAAGTATATGTATATATGTATATATAGTTGTTATACAGGGCCCGATGGGGTAGTTAGCATGTCGCCCCCGTTGTAGAACCCTGAAGCACAGTGCACACGTTATACGTATAGTATAATAGCTTAATTCCGTATTGATCGGTAAGCGAGTTAAGCGACTCTGTTCGTCGTGGATCGCGATTGTATGGCGTCTCATGTCAAAGAAACTCGAGTAGCGAGTAGGGAGAGCCCGCGGAGAGAGAGAGAGAGAGAGAGAGAGAGAGAGTGTGAGAGTGAGAACGTGTGCCTCCGAGTTAGTCTCTAACCCCTTAGCCTTCTCGTACACGACAGCGTATAAGGGAACACAGTCGAGTTGCTTTCCGCTGCCGCACGTCACACGACCCTCCTCCCCCCACCCTCCGACCCACAACCAACTTGCCCCCATGAATACGAAATTATTCTCACATTATGGAGACGTTGTGGCACTCTTGCCAGACGTACTTCAAACTGCAAAATCGCATCGAAGGAAACATTTTTTTCATTCCGAATCGAGTCAATGATTTTATTATTATTATTATTGTTATTATTATTATTTATTTATTTATTTACAGAAAGTAAGTTTTACATTTTTTACATCTGCTTCTATATAAATGCTCTCACGTAAAAACCTATAAATCGATTTTATTCTTGAAAATATTAATTGGGTACGGCGTTCCACGCCCCTACTCTATTCGACAGAGTATATCTCCACGGGTTTTTCTTGAATTGCTTCGTCCGCAGCTTTTGTCTGTGACCACGGAGATTCGGGTATTTCGCTCGGTAGAACAGTGCGGTACCGTCGATTGCATAGTGTCCATTTAATAATTTATAGGTTTCTACCAGATCTCCTCTTTTCCGTCTCTTCGAGAGTGATGACATTTTCTATGTTTTTTACGTATTTATTTTTTGTATATCGAAAGATTTGCGCAACGGTACAAAAATTAAAGCTATTTAAGAGAGAAAAGAAATGCATGGATCGTGAAAGAGCGTTAAATTTAGTTGAGAAATTCCCGTTATGATTTACATATGTTACGCGTTTCGCAATTAGTCACACACGGAGAAAATTTTTTTTGTCATGACAGCAAACGTGCGTTTGCTGAGTTCTTTTTGTTGTAACAGCAAAAAAATTTGTATTCGCAGCAAACGTATTGTCCTCCCAGCAAAAATAATTTGTTATGGGGATAAATTTTATATGTCATGGTAGATTTGCTGATGCTGCAAATAATTTGCTGGTGTAGCAAATAATTTGCTGGTGTAGCAAATAATTTGCTGCATTTGTCGAGCGGTCGGGAGTCGTTCGGGTAGCTTCGTAGCTTGTCGGTGCCGGTAGAGACGTGCGTGAGGTGGAGGGGTACTAACTCGCGTCAGTCGAGTTTCAGCAGTGCGGCGGAGCAGTGTCATTCGAGCAAGATAAACGATTTTTAAATATACAGTGTCTTTGTACAGTCTTATTTCTAACAATATCCGAAGTAGTTTATAGGGCATTTGAATAAAAAAAAGTTCCAAGTTAGGAATAGTGTAGTCGGTAGCGTTTTAGGTTTGTAGGTAGGCATAACGATTAGGTAGGCAGTTCGATCCCCATCTCAGGCCGTTCTTCGCGCAGCTATAATAAGTAGTTCAACTATTCGTACTCATCCATTTTTTTTATCAATATTTTTATTTTTTATTTCTATTAGCGCAGTGTATGTCTTATAAGATTTTCACTTATTATAAAAATATGTCATTATGAAAGGAAGAGGTCGGCCGGGACCATAAGCCGTTGCTGCAAGCGGCAGTAACAGCTATGCTGCTGCAGCATATTTGCAATGATATTTGCTATCCGAGCAAATGATATTTGCTACCCGAGCAAATGATATTTGCTACCCTAGCAAATCCGACGGTGGCAAATATTTTTTGTTACCGCAACAAATACTTTTGCTGTCACTATGCTGACATACGATATTTGCTACGGTAGCGTGTGCCATGCTGTAGTAACCAAAACTTTTCTCTGCGTGCAGTGGCTCGTTATCGTCGGTGTCGAAGCGAGGCGGGTCATCACACCTCGACGCACCGCACCGGATTGACCTTTCGTCTGGAGATCGCCCCTTCACGTAACACTGACTCCTCTGCTATAATACTTCGGGTACCGCCGCGGAAATAATTGATACTTGATTAATTATTTCTGCAGCACTTCTCACCCGGGTAAGTCGGTGTCGAGGGGAAACACGTAACCTACATATCGGTGCTGTGCGCCAGACTGACCTCCGACCTGGAACGCCTCTACGATCCATCATTTCCTCCTCTCCAGTAGGACTTCAGAACTGCTGCAAATATAATTAACTAGAAGGTTGTTGTGGGTCGGGCGCCTCGTGCCCGAGCTATGGACTGTAGAATCCGGAAGTTTAGATTTCCGGAGATTTAACGGAAATACGTCACTTCCGGATTGAAACCCTCATTTTCCGACCGCAAGTAACTTCATACCGGAAATACATCTCTTCCTATTTAAAAATCGTACTTTTTCACCGGAAGTGACATCATACCGAAGATACGTCACTTCCGGTTTTAAAATCTCATTTTTCGACCGGAAGTGACGTCACACCGGAAATACGTCACTTTCGGTTTGAAAATCGCATTTTTTTCCGTTAGTGACATCGTACCGGAAATAGATCACTTCCTTTTGAAAGCCTCATTTCTCGATCAGAAGTGATATCACACTGAAAATACGTCACGTCCGGTTTCAAAATCTCATTTTTCGATCGGAAGTGACGGCATATCGGAAATACGTCACTTCCTGTCCTAAATCTCATTTTTCGACCGGAAGTGACGTCACACCGGAAATACGTCACTTCCGGGTTGAGAATCTCATTTTTCGCCAGTGTACACGCCAGACTCATCTCAGTATGGTAGTAGCATTCACAAGACCAATTTCAGTCTGGTAGGACCACGCGAAAGACTAATTTCCAAAGACCAATCTCAGTCTTGTGATTCAACACACCAGACTGCGCCGAGGAGTGTCTATTTAAACGATTCCCGATTCTCCGCTTGCTTCAATAATTTTCCGAATTACATCTACATTACACTCCCGAATACTCGAGCGCACACCCGAACGTTTCAAGTACACCCAGTTATTCGAGTTTAACCACAGAGCGAATGTGCCCGCAGTTTCCCGCACCGCCGGCATGCTGGTATCCGTTACCCTCAGACTTGCCAGCGGAGATCCACCGTAGCGTTACTCTATACCACTCTTCATCATGTATATACCCATATATATATATACACATATATAACCGTCATAGCGGCTTACCGCGCCATGTTAAACTTCCGTAACTCGAAAGTGCGCGCATCCAAAATCCTCCAATGCGACGAATACGTGGAGATGTGTAGAAGCGGAGGAGTCGAGCCGCGAGGAAGTGGGTACGCGCGAACGACCCGGGATGCAACCCCGTTAATAACAACTGATTGCCCGCTCGTATGTATTCATGAGGGTTTAGCCGTGAATTTTAGACATCCAACAAATTCCCCTCACTATATTCGTCCGCTCAAGTTTTCACCGTCCTGCACGCTCCTCCCACTCCGCGCCTGTCCCCGCGCGGTCTTACTCATCGCGCGGGTTCATTAGAACCGTGAGAGAGGAGAGGAGCGGCCGGGCCTCGCGCACCTTCATTATACATGGTCTGTATTAAGCGGAGCAGAACTTTGCCCTCCGAGCCGACGGAGGAAAATTCGTTTTGGCCCACGTATGGCCCTGGCATCATTAACCCTTTGCGACACTCCTGAGAAATATACGCCACGGGAGCGCGAGACTATTACGATAAAGCTGCTGGAGAAATCTCCTCCTGGGAGAGGGCTGAGAGCCGGTTCTGCGTACGGCGAAGCTCCCATCGAAGACCCATTCGCGCTCCGCTGGAACTTTCGATTGCAATACTCTCGGGAACGCAATGCAAAGGACGGAGATATTGGAGCAAGAGTATTATACTCGTAAAGGGGACCGTGAGAGGAGCGAGTTCGATATTTTAGATTGGAAGGAGAAAAAATTTATGAAAAAAGGAATTAAAGTTAAAATTAAATTTATTATCTCGGAGTCGAGCGACGCGAGGTGGTTACCGGTGTCCCATACCGCGACTCGAACGACCCCGAAGAGCAGAAAGTGCTCTCGCTATCCTCCCCCGCACAGCCATCCTTCCTTCCTCTTCCTCCGCATTCATCTCTTTCTCTCTCACCTAGTCCTTTCCGCGGTAAAAAAATTTTAAAAACGCTGATCCGGTTATATATTACGATCTAGCACTCATCGACATCGAAAAGCTTTTAGTTATACCCTCTTTAGGGATGTCGCTTTTACTTAATGATTTTTCCATTTTTTTTCCACTTTGCCATTCGGCGCTTTAATTTCATCTTTTTTTTTGCGGGAGCACCGTGTTCCCGCATATGCTTTTATAGTTTTATGACATTTGTTGGATATGCATTTATTTATTTATTTATTTATTTATTTAACGAGGACTCGCCGAACTTGGTACAATTCATGAGGCGCGATATCGGCAACGGCTAACGTCGGTCGATGTCGGGAGTTTTCTACGGGGGTCGTTCACTTCTTGTTTATATTTGCTTTTGTGCCATATTCTATTTATATTGTATTTAATTTTATTTTGTATTCTTTTTATATTATTGTGGTTTGTAAATAATTATTATGCCTCAGAACACGCAATAAACGAATCTGTCTATGTATCTATATACACGTTTAATATTGCATAAGCATAATAGAACATATTAATAAAAAAAAAAGTTTTGAAAAAATAATTTTAATAATGAAATTTTGAAAAAAATAACACTATAATAAAAAAATAATAAAGAACGCGGAAAAACGCTACGATTCAAAACAATTAATATACAGAAGAATTAAAAAAAAAAAAAATAGCTAACCTGTCAAATGACACGGACGTCGTTAACCTGACCCGGTATCACAAGTTCATTATTAAAATGAACTAGGTTAAATTTATCACTAAAATAAATAAACAACGATAAAAAAAACAATGTTACGATTATAAATAATAAATAATAATAACAATTCCGGGCTTCTAATGGGGCATTAGAAACTCGGCACTATCTCGGCGGCAGCGTGAAGTATGCAGCATCATTTGCGATTGTACGTAGCAGTGGGGATCGCCGACGTGATTTTTCGATATGTCACCGCGAACTTTTAATCGGATTTCTCCAATTATGGTATATTACCTTGAGTTCATACCTCCGCTCACAAATGTATTGTCACAAACATAGATCAGGCTATTAATTTTCAGTATACCAAAATTTGTTAAGTAATTTTTTGCCGTTCCGACGTTTGTAGGCACTTGCGAAACGTGCCAAACCGGTGGATCGCAGTGAAACGCATAACTCCCGTCTTTTTGCCCTGGCGGGCAGTCGGGAGTAAAAATAACACATTCCGATTCATTCATCTAATAATTCCATCTGGCAAATCACTCATAGCAAAGGATAGATTCTCCTACATCTGATTTGAATTCCCCAATCGGTCTATTAAAAATTTGTAGCGCAGCCAGACCAGCCACAGGTACCCGAGCCCCGGATCGGTGATACGAAAAACTGTGATAAGCTACGCGCATTGCAATAAACTGTGATGCACAGCGTGCACCTACCCGCGCAGAAATTGCCGTCGGGCTGACGTCAGGTCCCTATCAGGCACTGCCTAACGCCTCATCAGATCCTGATAAGGCACCTTATCAGGCCCTGATTAGGAATGTAACGCAGTTGCCCTATAAGGTTCGGATCAGGCTGTCTGATCACAGCCCAATCAAGGTGCCTGATTGCCTCTTGAGAAAAATATAATAAATACTTTTGATTTATTAGCGTTATTTTATCGCACTTGGGAACCCTTTATATTTGTTCTTCTAAATAAACTAATTACTACAATTTAAATCACGAAAAAATTAACTTTTATTTCACTCATGGTCGGACTCGAACTAGGGACCTTGCCAATGGGGACTACGTTGGAGGAGTCTTAACCAACTCGGCTATCCTCAACTTGAGAAACATAATGTCGAATTTGCTTTTAAACTCCGGTAGAAATATAATACACACGATTAAATATACTTTTACAAAGTGCCTCACATGTGCATTGCCGGCGAAAAATGAAATTCTGTGAGAATTTTAAACGATTTTTATCTCTAATGAGATAAAAATCGAAAAAATCAATTATATGTAAGATGCTAGGAACATTGATTTTGTATAATAGTAATGCAAAAAATTGTAATAAATAAAAAATAAATGTTCAACAGATAATCAAAGAATCTTTTTTATTAAATCGTTTGCATTATTTAAATTATTTATTTACTTATTAACTTATTAAAACATCTAAAATTGGTTGCAAGATTTCGTAAAAAAAATGTTCCAACGTAAGAAAATTCTATATTAAAATTCACATAAACTGTAATAAATGTACAAATTTATTTCAAATTAGAAAAAAAGGTTCACTAATTTTTTCTAAAAATTTATTTCCCAATTACCTTAGAATCATTTTTTTACTTCCGACTACCCGCTAAGGCAAAAAGACCGGAGTTATGCGGTTCACTGCGATCCACTGGTTCGGTACTTTCGCAAGTGCCTATAAACTTCGGAACGGCAAAAAATTACTTAACAGATTTTGGCATACTAAAACTTTATAGCCTGATTTATGTTTGTGACAATACATTTGTGAGCGAAAGTATAAACTCAAGGTAATATACCATAATTGGAGAAATCCGGTTAAAAGTTCCCGGTGACATATCGAAAAATCACGTCGGCGATCCGCACTGCAACGTACAATCGCAAATGATGCCGCATACTTCACGGTACTGCCGAGCTTCCAATGCCGCATGAGAAGCCCGGAATTGTTATTTATTTATAAGTAACGTTTTTTTTAACGTTATCGGTGTGTAGTGCGTGATCACTGTGTGAAAAAATGTATACGATGCTGTGTCTATATTAATATCTGGGGCACTAATCACCGAACACATTTAAAAAAAAAAATTACCATAAATTACGCACTTAACCTAATTTATTTTATTTTTTCTTATCGAAATGAATTATTTGGAATTTTCATTATGCAAAATCTATGTTCTCCTCTCAAAATCAATGTCCTCCAGGCATGCATATTGCATACCTGGAGAAGGCTTGCCTGATTCACCTGCTAAGGCCCTGATCGGGGTACTATCAGGCTAGCCTCGTCAAAAGCCGAGGATATCCAGGCAGGTGTCCCTACTTGTACGTTATCGGGCCCTGATCAGGCTGGCATCAGGCTCGCCGCATCTGAAGTGAGGATTATTTACCCGAGTAGAAATTTCTGAACGTTAAATCGGGCCCTGATAAGGCCTTATGTCGACCCTATCAGGGCCCGATGTAACGCTCGAAAATTTCTACTCGGGTAATAATCTATCTGGAATGCTAAATGTAGAGTACTAATTGTATTATTTTACGTCAAAAATGAATAGACTATATTACATCTTCTGTAAAAGGATTGTAAATAATAAATACATAAATAAATAAATAATACATAGATATATAAATAAATAATAATTTTTTTGTCATTTCAGATGCGCATCCGATAAACATAACGAGGGTCAACGTGCCGAGACTGGCGAGCGCGAACTCGAGGGATCCCGTTATACTGGACTGCGACTACGACATGGGGAAATCGAAGAACACCGGTCTGGTAATAAAGTGGTACGTCAATCAGGAGCTCATCTATCAGTGGATCCACGGCTACAAGCCCAAGGGCTCCGACGAGTTTCGGAAATACATCGACGAGACGTACAAGGCGAGCAGCGATCCGAACGAGATGTACAGGGCAGTTAAGCTCGTACGTCTGGGACACGAACTTTCGGGAAACGTCCGATGCGTCATTTCGACCCAGTACGGCGAGGCGGAGGCCAGCAGAGAAATGCTCGTTTACTGTGAGTACATTGTCAATTTTTTTTTTTACGTTACCTGGGGTTGCGAGTGGGGCAAAATGGATCGGACGAGTAGCATCAATTTTTTTCAACGCACCTCAACGTTTTTTTTATTCGACACACGGAATTAATCTCTGACAGTAATTTTAACTAGTCAGGACAGAATGAAAATATGGGTCAATTTATAGAGAGAATTGATCAATTTTAATTACGAAAAATCAATGACTCAACTGTCGATGTTTTAATTATTTTCCGGTTGCAATATTCATTCCGTAAAATATATTTTTTTTAATTACACGAGACATAGCGGAAAAAATGGAAATGAAAATAAAATATTGTAAATGGAGATCAATAATCGACACAGTACGGAGCTGACGGACACGTGCAACGAGCTCGTGTACCAAATTGTAAGCCCTCTTGAACGGAAGTAACAAAAAGTGAGGGTAAACAGACAGCGATGGATGCGCTGTCGGTGCGCGGCTTCGGCGTTCACACAAGTCAAGCAATACCGCTCGCGATCAGTACTTGGATGGGTGATTAACCGTTGAGCAGGCTCATTCTACTGAGGCTATGCCGCCACAACAATTGGACAACATATATACGTCGTAAATGGACCGTAAAAAACGGCGGACTTCTTAAATGTGCTCACAATTTATTTCTATACGAACTCTGAATGTCCTCTGAAAGATATCGAATGCGTCGATTTCGAACCACTGGTAGTCATCTCAAACATGTGAACTTAAGGAAGTCTTCTCCAGAAATCTTTATATACGTGTTGCACCGTACAATAATATTCTGGATCATTGATATCTGGATAATGTATTAATATTCTGGATTAATATTGTATGGGACAATACGTATACAGAGTGTCCATAAAAATAATTACTTGCACTGAGAGAAGGATCTAGTAAAAATGACTATATCGCTTGAGAGATGTTACCATAGCACATAGTAGTAGGGCGCTAGGGCGCCACCTATGGTAGGAAGTACCGGATTTATAAGAATTTTTCTTAAATATTATGGTAAAAGTTCTGGATCATCTGAGACTTTCTGCCATACTTTGCGCTATGGTAATTTTTCTTAGATGATCGGTAATTTTTACTACATCGTTCTCTCAGTGTACTTTCGGCAAAGTACCCTGAATCTGGCGAAGCCCAAACGAAGCAAAAATGGGGACAGTTGGACGTGC
Source organism: Ichneumon xanthorius (assembly GCA_917499995.1). Taxonomy (NCBI): domain Eukaryota; kingdom Metazoa; phylum Arthropoda; class Insecta; order Hymenoptera; family Ichneumonidae; genus Ichneumon; species Ichneumon xanthorius. Next base: position 23,451,831 of record OU824200.1, on the reverse strand, counting down.
CTTACGACATCGTATATATACCTTAAGAGGATGAAAGAACTGAAAGAAAATAAAAGCGAAGGCAATTACAATCTGGGCAGTTTTTGATCCTTTGCCCGTGTACCAAATAATAAGCCCTCTCGAATGAAACCAACATAGAGTGAGGTACATCCAACAAAGTACCTTAAATCTGGCAAAGCTCAAACGAAGCAAAAATCGGGACAATCCGCCGTACCTCACAAAATCGTAAACACACCTTAAGCGGATTACAGGAAGAAACCAAAAAACACGAAACGAAAAAAAAATAACAATCTGGACAATTTTTGATCCTCTGCTAGCTCAGCGGTACAAGTGAATTTACGCCTTTGCCGAGGATTTCCACCTGGCAGTATGTTTATTCTCGCCGGTCGAGCAATACTTCTTATTACCCCGTTGGCTCCCGGTCTGAACCCGCCTGAGGCAGACTCTCTGCACGGTGAGCGCCGTCTCGTCCTTCATACCCGCGTTTCGAGCTCCTGGAAAGCACATCCCCGGCGGAACGACGAAAACGCAAGACCGGAAGTCCTCGAGCGGCTAGATAAATGTGTGTACACACGTTCCCACTGGGCTACAGCATGCGAATCGCTGTTCCGTTGTACAACTCGGTATATTCGCGGTGTACGTGGAGGTCGGCGGAAGGGAGGGGGGCGGGAGGAGGTGGTTTTCCAGGATGCACCGGAATCGGCGTGCAAGCAGCCGCGGATTGTGTGACGCGCATTCAATGCGCGTCACGATTAAACAATGTAAATGGATGCGCGTTGAATCTAGATAGGATTTCGTGTATCGGAACAAACGTCGGATGAAGGAGGGCGAGAGCCGCATGGCAGGAGTGTGCCCGCCGCCCACAGACGGCACACGCTCCGTTTCAACATGACAAACACTGTACTCAATGTCCGAAGCTCCACCCCCCCCCGCCTCTCCCCCTCGCCCCATCTGTATCCGCTAAATCGACAATGCAACGCAGTGCCTATATGTGGACCTTAATCGTCAAACTGTTTCCGATATTACACACCGCGCCTGGCCTTTGACAACTTTCAACCACGGTCCGATTTACCGGCGGTCGGTAAAGAGGAGACGGAGGGGATAATCTAGTTTTGGCTGGATGAGCTACGATTTTCTTTTGGACGGGTTTATTAGTCATTTTTGTTTTGATTTTTTGCTTCCTCGGGGACGAAGCTCGGTTTTTGTAAAAAAAAGAAATTTTGGGATTTTAGTGTCAGAGTACTTCAAATAGTCTGGAACGTCGAGAAATGTGATGTTTAGCTGACGGTCGGATGTATATGTATGTATGTGTACGTGTGTGTGTGTGTGTGGGACAGACTTGCATCGTTTAAAACGACTGTAACTCCGAAACTGTTTAAGATAGCCAGTTTAAAAATGGTACACCAGTCGAGTGGCCACGTTCATTCAATGCAATTTTTATGCAGATTGAGGCTGAATCGGAGATTTTACGCGATATTGAATTTTTTTGAAAAATATCTGTGGTATCTCTAACTTGCGTAAATTTTGAGCTGTCGTCCTAAAACTGCACACGAATATAATGTTTTTATCAAAGATCTTTGGCATTGAATTTAGTAGGAATCTATTCAGGCGGTCAGATCATATGGGATTTTGATTTGTGTGGAAAAATTACTAACAACAGTGTAATTCGAATAAACATGGAGGTATCGGGCTTATGGGATTTGGAAAATTTTGAATGCAAAGTGTAAAACGCAAAGAGCAAAACGAGTTATAGTTTTTTAATCAGCGGTGAAGAACAGATTAACAATCGCCTTAAAACGACGAGATCCGCAAATTTCAGTTTGCGATTTCCTAGAATAAATTCTGGTGTAAATTTTGGCGGTTTTCATTTTATGAGATGTATATTATTTTTATGTTATGAAAAAAGGTGCAAAGTAGTAGTATTCATCTTTATTTCGTGTATACCCGCGTGGGATTTTTCATCACTCCCCCCTATACATGTTCCCCTCTTAAAAACTACAGGTTCAGATTTAACCTTATAGCTAAGATAGCTCGTTAATATAATTTGTCTTGCATGTCTTCTCACATATTTACATTTCTTATGTTATTCTACGTTTCGTTCTTTTCGTTCCATTAACTGTACCATTCTTTCAAATTGTCTCACGTATTCACATAACTCTATCACCAGTTACCCTTTTAAACACTCGTCCATTCCCCTCTCAACCTCGTCACCCCTCGTAGATTTCAGCCAGTTTTCATGGCCTCTACGACCTCATTGGCGATTTTCTCTTTGGCTTTTTCGCATTCACACATATGACTGAGACTCTCTCTCTGTCTTACTCAAGCGGCACCGCTGATCGCTGTATCCTTTCTTTTCGTCTCTGCCCACATTTCCACATCTCGTTCTTGCCCACACTTCCTTATGCTCCTCTTTTATTCGCTTATCTTCCCAATAACCTTCCTTTTCTATCCCTGTACTCCTTACAATATGTTGACTTGTCTACTTTGGACCAGACCTGTTGTATTTCCTGATCTATTTTGATTCGCTCACCTCTTTCCATCTTTCTTTCTATCCCGCCTATGTTTCCCTCTCTTATTTTGCCCCGATACCTCCCCCTCCCACCATTTGCATAGCCTCTTTTAATTCCGCCCCCCATTTCGACACATTTCCGTTTAAAATTCCTCTCGCTTCTTCCCTCAGGCACTTCTTCGGTCATCTGTTTTCAGGCATTTTCATAATTTCAAGTAGGTATTTTTGCAGCTCTTTTCCAAATCCCAATCCCTATTCCCCTGCAACCCATACGTCCGTTCCATACATCATTCCACTTTTTGTTATGCTTTCCATCAAATATAATCAAAAAGGTGCAAAGTAATTTGTACATGGTTTTCCTATACTCAACTCAGAAATACAATTTAAAAAAGGTGAAAATTGAAATTTTCATACCGCTTTCTCATGTTCCTTTATTTTTTTTTGTTGTGATAATCATATTTTAATTATAACTCCCCCTACGAGGAAGCCATAATTCGACAACGAAATTTATCACAGAGGAAGTTACGCGCAAAACCGTACATCATGAGTATGCAATGAGCAAATTACTTTGAACGCTTTTTTAAGGGGTTTCGGATCGATTTCAGGCGAACGAAACCGCTCTCTATTTGTTTTCCGGTCAAGAAGAAAAAGTCGTTCGGAAATTCAACGGGACGGATCGCTCGTGACATTCCGGCAGCTCGAAAAAAAAATTCCCGTGCGCGAATGTAAAAAAAAGATCATCTGAGAATATTTCAATTTTTTCAAAACACTGAAAAGTATGATTAAAAAAAAAAAAATGATATCGACAAGAATTTTACTACCCGAGAAATTCTTTACATACCCGGACCCTAGAATTTCTTCACCCCTTTGGGAGCACCGTTGCGAACAATCGGGCTCGAGGAATTCTCGATAAAAAATGTTCGTCCATTTTATTGCCGAGAAGAAGAAAACAAAAAATTAGCCAGTAGGAATCCACAGTCATCGACGATGTTTTTTCCCCATTCTCCTTCAGCCTCCAACAACCTTTCCCAAACAAACAAATCAAACGTAAAAATCTAAAAATAAATAATAATTTTTCTCAATTCGACTTTTCCTCGACCGGATCCTCTTGCCTCGGGGCTTTTTAATATTTCCAATGGAGAACAATGGACGGACAACAAAAAACTCTGTAAATTCGTTTCTCCCGCCTGGGCCGCGGGGAGCGGAGGAGGGGTGCGAAGGATCCGTGCCACAGGGGATATGTTCTACACATGTAAATACAGAGCTATCCGTCCGCTCGACTGGAACGGTACTTACACCTTCGGGGTGCAAGTTGTATCCGTGCGCGGTTCGTTGTGGGAGAGTGGATATGCGCGCGTATCGGTATAGCGAAGCGGTTTGCATAAAGTGGATATATCCGAGCGCGCATGTAAAACCCTCTCCGGGAACCATTGCGCTGACCATCCGGGATATTCGTCTCTGGTGGGTGCTAAAGAGCGAGAGGTAGAGCCGGAGTACGTTAAGGGCGGCTCGGGGGGACGAGTTGGACGAGGACAAAACGCCGGCGAACCCGACGAATACGCGGGATTGCGCTCTCCGTTCGTTCCCGCCTTTCTCTATCTCAACGATACCCCGCGGCTCTCCCGGAGCCATCCGACAAACGGACGTTAAATATCATTCGGGTCGCGCACCAAAAGCGAATAACTCATCTCTCGCGGCCCGGCCCTCTCCTCTGTGCTCGTCGCACGCCTCGTCGCCCCTCTAAATGTATACCGGCTCGGTGGCTCGCTGACCGAACGGTTGAAAAGCTTCGCGGACGAGGCGAAGGATTGAAAGCCCTCGCATTTCCTTCGTCCGTCTCTCACCGAATTTTCACCGCACACAGACGTCGCACGACAATGACTCCGCCGCATGGAATTTTACTATTGTTTTCTGCTATACTTTTGTCATGTAACGCCGTTCGGTACGGAATACGACAATTGTACAACCGGGTAAAATGGTAAAATGGTAAAATGGTAAAATGGTAAAATGGTAAAATGGTAAAATGGTAAAATGGTAAAACGGTAAATCCTGTCATGACATTTTTGAGGGAAACGATGATAAGTGTCGTCATTGATTTACGTTAGCTCTTTGGTGAACTGGCACGCGGTGTATTCGCGGATAGAAAATATGAAATGTGAAAAATGCGTTATTTAATTTTTTTTTTTTTTTTCAGCCCCGGAAAACGTTTTCCGATTGTCTCATCCGATACTGAATGAGGAGTCGAATTTGCTGACGGTGGCGTGCCTGGCCGAGGATCTCTATCCCCTGCCCTCGATAATAATTCGTCGTGACAAGTGAGTTCACGCTATCAAAAAAACAAAAAATTCAATTTTTCGTTTTCAACTTTTTAATTGTTCCCGACGAATGCCGACGGTGTGGCTTGCAAACGAGTACCGCCGAGCCACGCCTCGGCGGTGTATGTAATTCTCGGTGCATTAATTAAGTGAAACACTAATTGAAACCCGTGACAATAATGACGCACACTCAGCGTCAATTTGAACTCGCTGTAACCGTGGGACGATAGTTAAATCGAGAATTATCGTGTCATGCATATACGAGGGAGCCATTATACGCCCTAAACGTACATTCTGTGTATCGCCGAATAATGAAATTTCTCATACACGTTGCAGTAAATTTAACACGGCCCGAAGCTTTTCCGAAAGTGAAAATTCGATCTGTCTATGGATCATCCCTAGCAAAAAAAAATTGAAATTTTCATATTGCTTCCTCATAAAAGTTGAAAACTGGAATTTTCATATCGCTCTCCCATAAAAGTTTTACTCCCTCTATGAGGAAGTAAAAAAATAAATAAAAAGGTAAAATGAAAACTATTAATAATAATTAATATTTCAGGAGTCTGATAGAGCTGCAAAAGCAGTATTACAGAAACAATACAGACGGAAGATACAGCGTCGAGGCCGTCGCGATGGTGCCGATGGCCGAGGTTCAATTGCCGGAAATTTTTCGATGCGAGGTCACGATACCCGAAGCAAATTACACATCGATACGCGAATACTTGTACAATGGTAAGTCGTTAATGGAATATAACGGAGGGGCGAGCGGGGGTGGTTGGAGGGCTGGAATTAGTATTTTGCACGAATATTAAGCTTTTGTCCCAACCGTCGCCTACGCCCGCAGCTGTGCGAGTTGGTATCTATCCGTTTTGTACTACCCGCTGGTGCCCGAACCAGCGAATTATTCGTTTTTCGCCTCGGGCTGTCCGGGGACCCGTATTCACCATACTGTGGTATTGCGGTCAACGGTGTGGGCACGGGCATTTTTTAAATTTATTTATATATATATATAAATATATATTCGGAACTGGTCCCGAACCACCCGCTCGCCCCTCCGGTCACACGTACAGGGGATCGAGACATATACGTTAGCGGGTTTTTTTTTATTGGAAATTCGAATTGGTACGGGGTGATAAATTTAATATATTCCTAGCCTATTATTGGTCGGGATTAGAAGAAAGTTATGCAATAAGTCTCCGACGTATCGCCACTGCGACAATGGATTGAATACCGGGATACATTTTTATTTTTTATTAATTTTTTTGTTTGGGGTTTATTGACGAGAAAAGATTAGTGCGATAAAAATTGACAATAACGTCGGTAACGAGGCTCGAGCTTTGGGTTCGACGAGTCGAAGATGGAGATAACATTTTTTTTATGCTCTCGATATTTCGTGCGAAATGATTTTTTTTCTGTATAAGATTCTTTTTATTTTAGTTATTTTTTCATTTTTTCGTGTTTATCGCCGCGAAAAGATTAATTGGGCGAGTTCCATAAAAATTCTTAATAACGCCCGTAACGACGCTGGAGCTTAGGGTCGAACGAGCCGAGAATAAAGTTCAATTTTTGTATTTTATTTTTATCCGCTCGTTTCGTCGTGCAAAATGATTCTTTTTTCATACCAGATTCTTTTATTCAATTTTCTTGCCTTAAATAATCTATTCGAACGGACAATTAAACTCGAACGATTAAATTCACGTTTAAAATTTGTCGCAAGAAAATCGTTTCCGATTTAATCAATCGGAAATCGTCGCGATCACGATTACCGCGCTCGCCTCCCAAGCGTTAAAATTTATCCCGGACCGCTCGGTTTTCATAACGTCGGTATAGTTCTGCGGTGAGATTCCTCGAGTCCCGTGCCGGATACGAGCCGAGGAGATAGACAAAGCGAATGAGAAGGGTGATTGCTCCAACGAACCGAAGATGGAGATCAATTTTTTTTTAATCCTCTCGCTTTATCGTGCTAAATTATTTTTTTTCCCATATCAGATTCTTTTTATTTTATAGTCTCCGATTTAATCGATCGAAAATCAAGCCGAAGATGGAGATTAATTTTTTTTTTATCCTCTCGCTTCATCGTGCTAAATTATTTATTTCCATATCAGATTCTTTTTATATAATTTTATTACATTAAATTATCATTTCGAATTAGCAATTGAACTCAAATGATTAATTTCGCCTTTAAAATTTTGTCGCGCGAAACCGTCCCCGATTTAATCGATCGGAAATCGAGCCGAAGATCAAGATCAATTTTTTCTTTAATCCTCTCGCTTCATCGTGCCAAATGATTTTTTTTCCATATCAGATTCTTGTTATTTAATTTAGTTACTCCAAATTATCATTTCGAATTAGCAATTGAACTCAAACGATTAACTTCGCCTTTAAAATTTTGTCGCGCGAAACCGTCCCCGATTTAATCGATCGGAAATCGAGCCGAAGATCAAGATAAATTTTTTCTTTAATCCTCTCGCTTCATCGTGCCAAATGATTTTTTTCCATATCAGATTCTTGTTATTTAATTTAGTTACTCTAAATTACCATTTCGAATAAGCAATTAAACTCAAGCGATTAATTTCACCTTTAAAATTCGTAACGCGAAAATCGTCACCGTAAATCGGTGACGATTTTAATCGACCAAAAATCGTCGCGATCGCTATCGCGACCGCGGCTCTCGTCTCCGGCGAGCAAAAATTTATCCCCGGAGCTCTCGCTTTTGGCAACGTCGGAATAGTTTTGCGGCGGTGGGGGTCCTCGAGCCCCGTGTCGGATACGAGTCGCGGAGATAGACAAAGCGACTGAGAAGGCTGACTGCCTCGTAGCAAAATTTAATAAGGATTCCTGTCTCACCGGTACGACGTCGGAGACGTTGGAAAGGGGGCGGCGGGTGCGGCGGGGATGCTGCGTACACTCCGGTCGCATTATACGCAGGTAGAAGAGATAGGTATTCGTAAATTACCTCGTCCAGTTTTGAGCCTGTCTTGGGTGCTATCGCTCCGTGATTATTAAATTTTTGCGCTTCCCTGCCGCACAGCCTCGAGTTTTCTCTTCGATTTTTCATCCCCCAATCCACCCCCCACCCCTCGAACAACCCAGCGCTCTTTTTCCCTCGTTCTTTTACCCGCGACGCGTATTATGTCCACAAGATTCTCCTATCCGGAAAGTGCCTGGGCAATGGAGCGGTGCATACCGACCAGCGTCTGCTCGCTCTGTGTGTGTGTGTATGTGTGTGTGTGTCTGGTATGTCTGTGCGTCTCGGGCGAACAAAGTGCAGGGATCCTGCGAGTTAAAATCCTCATCTCTTTCTCGCTCTGCGTTCCCTTCTCGGCCTTCTCTTCCTTTTCTTCTCCGGACTCCTATAAATCTTCGTTACGTCATCCGAGAAGATGGACGCTACGGGGTATTTCACCCAGAATACCTCCTGATACCGGCATTACACCGCACCTCGCAGATGCAGCGGGTGTAACTCGGGGATGAACGCTCGCAGCATTTCGATCTCTGAAAATAGTTTTTTTTAATATATCTTTTTTTTTGTAATGGAAACGTAAAAGAAAATACATATTTTTCTCAAATAAAGAATAAATCAAAATATATTTAATGGAATGGAACATTAAAAAAATATAGTAGTATAGTATAGAACTTTATTTATGTATACCCTTTAAGTGTCTTTACACTGTGCCCCCCTCCTATACCACTTCCGCCTTATCTACTAATTTCTTTATATAAATCACATATGATACTTCCAATTCCTTTCTTTAGCCCAGTTTATCGAACTGTCCGATATATTTGCACAACTCAATCACAGGCTCTCCTTTCAATTTCTCATTTACTAACTGTCGCACGTCCTCTCCTCTCCTGTTCTCAAGCCATCTTTCCAAACCTTCCACCACTTCTTTCCTTATCTCTCTTTTAGCTTCCTTACACTCACAAATATGCTTCAAGCTTTCTGTCTCTCCCGTGCAAATGCAGCAGTCCTTATTTTTAAACCCCTTCTTCCCTTACTTCGAACCAGTTCCACACCGCAAAAAAAAAAAAAAAAAAAAAAAAATTAGTGAAATGGAAAATGTTTAAAAACATGTATTGAAATGGAAATTAAAGATAAATATATTTTTAAAAATAAAAATTGAAAAAAAATTATTTTCGGTGATGTTAATCCTTTAACGGTTAGTGAAAAGATCCTGCTGAATTAGATTTTTTTAGGTATTCGTAGAAGACTGTTGAATTTTCGGTCAGTGGATGCTCGCGCGAGCATCGCGTTGAATATTTAGTATGTCGCTTATCAGAATTTGTATTTTTAAAGCATTACTGCTTTTTCCGGTCCATCGCTTTTCGGTTTATTCGTGGAAACAAACACATCGGTTTATTTTATTAAAAAATGTTACAATAATTCCAGAAAAAATCGCATAAAAATTTGTTTCCGAGTTCGAAATCACTCCCAAAATCTCATGTAATATTAACCCTTTAACAGCCATTGGGAAGATCCCGCCGAATTACATTTTTGTAGATATTCGTAGAGGAGTGTTGAATTTTGGATCGGTGGATTCTTGCGCGAGGATCGCATTGAATATTTTATATTCCGCTTTATCAGAATTTGTATTTTTAAAGCGTTTCTGTTTTTGCCGGTCCATCGCTTTTTCAGTTTATTTGTGCAAACAAACACATCGGTTTCGCACCCACCCGACCCGACCGTCTATCGGGTCATTTTGTGCAATGCAAACAAAAAAAAAGGTTCCAATAATTCGAGAAATTATTGCAAAAAATTAGTTTCCGTGTTCGAAATCAGTCTCAATATCCCATATAATATTAGACCTTTAACGGCCATTGTGAAGATCCCGCTGAATTACATTTTTGTAGATATTCGTAGAGAACTTTTGAATTTTGGAACAGTGGATGCTCGCACGAGCATCTCGTTGAATATTCTATATTTCGCTTATCAGAATTTGTATTTTAAAGGTTATTCGTATCTATGTTTAATGCTTTTTTCCGGTCCATCCCTCTTTCAATTTATTCATTGAACCAGATACATTGGTATTGCATCTTCCACGATCCGACCGTCTATCACTTTATTTCATACAATGCAAACAAAAAGTTATAATAATTCCAAAAATGAATGCAAAAAAATTAGTTTCCGGTAACGTTAACTTGTTAAATGTCATTCAGGGGATGCCACTGAATTATACTTTTTTTTAGATATTCGTAGAGAACTATTGAATTTTGGATCAGTGGATGCTCGCGCGAGCATCGCCGCATCGAATATTTTACATTTCGCTCATCCGAATTTTTATTTTTAAAGCATTAATGCTTTTTTACGGTTCATCGCTCTTTCAATTTATTCATTGAAACATCAGTCTCGCAGCCACTCACGACTTGTCCCACTATCGGTTTATTATGCATAATGCAAACAAGAAAAGGTCGCAATAATTCCAAAAACGAATGGAAAGAAAAATTTGTTTCCGAGTTAAAAATCATCCTCAATCTCCCACGTCACTCATTCGCCGGCGGGCTATCACTCCCTTTTATTTAAAAATATATTTTTTTAAATAGAAAAAATTTAAAAAATTTAAAAAATATATTTTCACGAAATAGAAATAGAAAATAAATGTTTTTTGCTTCCTCATGGAGGAAGCTTTGTTTTCGTGAAAACATTTTTTTTCGAGATTTTAGTGTCAGAGTACTTAAAATAGTCTGAAACGTCGAGAAATGTGATTTTTAGCTGGCGTCCGGACGTATGTGTGTGTGTGTGTGTGTGTGTGTGTGTGTGTGTGTGTGTGTGTGTGTGTGTGTGTGCGTGCGTGCGTGCGTGCGTGCGTGCGTGCGTGCGTGCGTGCGTGCGTGCGTGCGTGCGTGCGTGCGTGCGTGCGTGCGTGCGTGCGTGCGTGCGTGCGTGCGTGCGTGCGTGCGTGCGTGCGTGCGTGCGTGCGTGCGTGCGTGCGTGCGTGCGTGCGTGCGTGCGTGCGTGCGTGCGTGCGTGCGTGCGTGCGTGCGTGCGTGCGTGCGTGCGTGCGTGCGTGCGTGCGTGCGTGCGTGCGTGCGTGCGTGCGTGCGTGCGTGCGTGCGTGCGTGCGTGCGTGCGTGCGTGCGTGCGTGCGTGCGTGCGTGCGTGCGTGCGTGCGTGCGTGCGTGCGTGCGTGCGTGCGTGCGTGCGTGCGTGCGTGCGTGCGTGCGTGCGTGCGTGCGTGCGTGCGTGCGTGCGTGTGTGTGTGTGTGTGTGTGTGTGTGTGTGTGTGTGTGTGTGTGTGTGTGTGTGTATCTCTAACTTGCGTAAATTTTGAACGATCGTCCTGAAATTGCACATAAATATAATACTATGACCAAAGATCTTTGGTATTGAATTTGGCCGAAATCTATCGAAGCAGGCAGATTTTATAGAATTTTGATTTTTTTGAAAAATTTATAAAAACAGTCTAATTCGAGTGAACATGAAGGTATCGAGCTCGAATTGGGCAAGGGAATGGACTAACACTGTACAATATTTCGTATTAAATTTGCCGAAAATGGATGGAACCGTTTAAATTTTCTGGGGTTTGAAATTTTTGAATTTTTTCAAAAGTTATATTTTTTGTCCGACACGAGTTTATGTACCAAGTGCCTCAGGAGTAAAATAATTTGGAGACTTGTCATCGGTGGGGGAAAAATACATTGGACGTGGCCACAAAACGGTGAATATTGGATAATTGACTTAATAATTAAAAAAAAAAATCTTTATGTCACTCGGTGGGAAAATGGCGGTTTTTTCGCCCGCTTCGCGTGCGAAAACCCCCATTTTCACACCTTGTGAAATAAAATTTTGTTCGATACTCGTGCGAAAAACGTTTTCTAAACTCGTGTGATTGCAACACTCGCCTTCGGCTCGTGCTGCAAACTCACACTCGTCAGAAAAAGTTTTTTCGCACTCGTATCGAAATGTACTATTATTCAAAACCCTGTATTTTGGTTAATTAAAATAGGTGCAAGGATGTAACAAAGCGAAGACATCGGTGTATTTTTTCGCGCTGAACCTGAATCGGCCAATCGTTTTGCATAAAAGGCAAACACGACGTTGATGTTAAAACATGTTGAAAATTAAATTTATCATGTCGCTTCCTCATAAAAGTGGAAAATTGAAATTTTCATATGGCTTCCTCATAAAAGTTGAAAATTGAAATTTTCATATGGCTTCCTCATAAAAGTTGAAAATGGAAATTTTCATATCACTTCCTCATAAAAGTTGAAAATTGAAAGTTTCATATGGCTTCCTCATAAAAGTTGAGAATTGAAATTTTCACTATCGCTTAATAGTATTTCGTATAATGCAAGCAAGAAAAGGTCACGATAATTCCAGAATCGAATGCAAAAAATAATAAGAAAAAAGTTTCCGAGTTAAAAATAATTCTCAATCTCCCACGTCGCTCACCCGCCGTCGAGCTGTCTCTTCTCTTATTACGCCCCAACAAAAAAAAAAAAAAAAAAAAAAAATACACTGCTACAACCGTGTTATCGCCCAAAGTAAAACGGAATAACGTCCCGTAACCGAGTTGTGTGCATTTGGCGTCGTGAGAAAAAGAGGAATTTCGCGGAGATGCCTCGAGGCGTCGTACGGGTGGATATGATAGCCCGAAGGATGCTGCGAGATAGGATCGTTCTGAAAAAGATCGGAAAGTCGATACTCTCCTCGCGGAAGACTCTCTTTTACCACCCCCGGCTCCGCCACGCCTTCCTCTCTGTTTCTTATGGCAGAGGAGACGAACGTCGGCATTCTCGTCTTCCTCATCCTCCTCGTCTTCTTCGACATCGTACACCGGAACGTCTCTTTTCTTTTCCCTCTCCCGCCCTACCGACTGAAATGACCGTCTTTCATGCCGCCATCCTCCGCTGTAACGTCGCTCCAGCCACGGAACACACTATGTACCACACTCCACCTTTTTTTTCTTTTTTTTTTGCTCGCACCTTCGGCGACACCTCGGTGGTATCGCATCGTATATGGGCGATTCCTCTTTATATCCCGCCCGTGAAGACGACGTGGGCAAACTGTCTTTCCCGCCCATCGCCACCGTCGTCTGCAACCCAACAGCCGGCAGCGAGACCATCAGCGGCGGAGTGGAGAACGCGAGGATCGATTCAGGCCACCTCAGTTTCTTCCGTTTTTTTATCTTCTATTTTTTATATATTGTGACGTGGTACGTCACAAGCCTTTCCCCAAAATCGGCTCGAGTCCGCCGCTCACCCAACGTTAGACCAGGATATTTTTACGCTTTTTTTCTTCTACTTACTTTGTGTAAGTTAGCATGTAAATTCCCGTTTTTTTTCCTCCCGTTACCCCCTGTGCGAATGTGCGCGACTCGAGGACAATAGCGATAAGCCGCCCCCCCCCCCCTCGACGGCCCGCGATCAGCAAGAAACAGCAAAGGAACGAGAGCCGACGTGCTGACGCCGAGGAAGGTAGTAGGATCGTGGACGAGGGGAAAAAGCCACCAACAAGACCATCCGAAAAGCCCTGGAACAAGCCGCCAAAAAGTCCGCCGAAAAACCCGTCCGAAAAAGCCTCGAAAAGCCCGTCGAAAAGCCGCCGAAAAGTCGCCACTGCCCGCATGGCCCACGCCGCCCGCCTGCCGCCCGCTAGGATCGCCGACGCACGGCATCGATCGACGATCCAGCGGGGCCTCTGTCGCCACCTCCCGTAGACCGGAATAAAAAGGCCCGTCCATAGGTGCTTTCGATTTGGCGTTTCTTCGTTATTACAACGTGAGTGCGCATGCGCACAGTCGCTTTTTGATACGAATGCGTACCAAAAAGCGACTGTGCGCATGCGCACTCACGTTGTAATAACGAAGAAACGCCAAATCGAAAGCACCCCTGGACTCCGATTACCGACCGAAGCTGACGCACAGGTGCTCTCGTCCCCCACCACCATCAGCGCCAACGCCGACGAAGAAGAAGACCCCGCCATGTCCCTTACTCCGAGCCGAGCCGCGTGACGTGCGAACGTGTGTGTGAGACCGGGAGTCATTAGTTTTAAGCCCGAAAAGAAATATTGTATAGCGAGTGTGAGAAAATTACATTAAGACGACTCGGCTATTCATTGTAAATCGATTAGACTCCTTACGGAGAGTGAACCCGCCCTTACGACGAATCAGCGACAGCCCAGGGATACGATTTTGGACCGATATACGGAATTTTATAACGACTGAGGCTGTCCGCTGATTTGAGGAAAGTTTGTAACCCAGAGCGAAGTGTGGAATTTGAGTGAGTGAGCCCCGATTTTCTCGTAAGTGTTTGACCAAATTTTTCTCAACCCCTTTGACCCGTTTCCCTCCCCCGAACACCCCTTATTTTTATAGAAATTATAAGTGAAAGATTTTGCCTCGCGGTCGACACGCGGTCGGCATTTTTGCACACGAGCAAAGAGGAATCGCTCGCGTGGTGAGCGGCGTAAAATTCGCTATTAGTGATAGTTTAGTTAGGTAAAGTTTTCCCATCAATCCCATGAGACTTTGAGACATTTTTTTTGCGTAAATTATTAAGACCGAGGTAATATTGTAAGAAGCCGTCGATTTGTGTTCCCTTCCCCTGAGCCCTCTCCCCTCTCCCGAGCTAGCTGGACTGTCCATTGCGACAGAGATATTTTTCGAGTTTTGAGTTTTCTGTTTTGAGTAAAGTTTTTTTGAGAAGAGATCCGTGCCGTTTGCACGATCTGTTACGGTGCTACACCGTGAAAGTAGCTGGCGCCCATCTGAGTTCATATTTAGCGTACTATTTGATTTTCGTGCAACATTTGTCTGACCAGCTCTCCCGTTAGTCCCCTCTTAAAAAAGACATGACCTCGAATGATCGAGATAAATATATCGAAATAATCGAAAACGTGAAGCCAGTTTTCGTAGCCAATCGGGATCGTCCGTTTCATTAGTAAGATCGGCACACCTAACCTAAAAGAAATGAAATAGCGCGAGCGAAGCGAGCACGTTGTCGCTAGTCCCCCTTAAAATCCCCATAACTCCGCCAAATTCATTCCGAATATTTTCCCCTTTTGCGTCCTCCTTTAGTATTAGTGTCTTGAATAATTTGAACCAATAGCATTTTTGTTTTTCTCCGAGATTATTGTTCAGAATTAAGTATTTGTGATCCGGCCATTTTTTGCGATTATATTCAGTTTATCCCTTACCGTTATTTACTATTATTTAACCCCTGATGTATTATTTGCGAGTTTTCCCCAGATAGACCGTCCCACACTATTTGTAATCTCTCCCCAGTATTATTTTCATTTTCGTTTTCTTTCTTCAACGTACCCTTACCGGCGTTGAAGCGACTGTTATTTGCAACTTTTCGACTTTAGTTATTTACCGTTTTTTTTTTGTATTCCATTATCGATTTATTATTACTGTTACCGAGCATTCCAGCAACTTTGTTATTATTTCTTAGTTCCTCAAGTTTCTATTTTTGTTATTATTTCGGAATATTAAAACGACTATTGTTATCATCGTTCCCGCCTAGTACCATTATTTTGCTTGACCTCTCCCCACCCCGTTGCACGATTTTAGTCCCATTTCTAGTTTGAAATTTACAAGTGATTTTTTCCCTCCCCACGGGGGAAAATAATATCACAATATATATTTTTTGCTTCCTCATAGAGGAACACAAAGACGGATAGAGGACAATGTTTCGTATTAAATTTGGCAAAAATTGATCCAACCGTTTAAATTTTATGGGATTTTGATTTTTTTTACGCTTGACACGCGTTTCTGAATCAAATAGCACGCAAAGAGAAAAATGAGTTATAGTTTCGTAATCAGCGCTGAGGAACAGATTAAGAATTATCTTAAAATGACGCAAGCTGCAAATTTTAGGTAGCGATTTCTTATATCTATTTCTTATTTGTTATAATAAATTCTGGTCTAAATTTTGACGGTTTTACTTTTATGAGATTTAGACATTTTTTATGTTACGAAAAAAGGTGAAAAGTAATTTGCACACGGTTTTTCTTATACTTGACTCAAAAATACAAAAAAAAATTTCATATCGGTTGCTCATAAAAGTTGAAAATTCAAATTTTAATATCGCTTTCTCATAATCGTCTGTTATTTTTTTTGTGACGATTGTATTTCAATTATAGCTTCCTCGATGAGGAAGCCACTTTGGCTTCCTCACGGAGGAAGCTATGACCGAAATGGAACAACGGAATTTATCATAGAGGAAATTATGTGCAAAACCGTAAAACATGAGGAAGTAATTGTGCGAATCACTTTGCACGCTTGTTTTTCATGTTCTCTCTTTTCTTCGCATATTTCCTCTTTACGTTTTCGTCGCTGCACTCCTCGCTCGCTTCTTATGCTTATTCCCCCTCACGAACGCTTCGTACCATAAACGTGGAGACGCTCGTTTCATTATTTTTCGAACGATTCAGAACTCTTCGTCGCGCTATTTATTTATTTTTATTTTTATTTTTTTGCTTTTTCGATGCAAATATATTCTCCGAGAATTCCGTTATTCTCGGCGCACGTGTATGTATATGCGCGTGTGTACGCCGTGCGGTATGAAATAGCGGATAGCACTTGCAGCCAGTAATGCAGAGAGCGCGAACTCCGCCGGGCCGGGGAAGAAGCGTATCACGTCCGAAGGAGAATATTAAATTTGTTTTTCGATACAAAGTTGCCGGAGAGCTTCGTCGGCCAACTCTCCGTTCCCCGACGCTTTACCGAGTAAAAAAGAAATTGGGAAAAAGTAAAATTGCGAGATTAGAGAATTAAAAAAAAAGATATAAAGTCGGGGCGAAGAGAAGAGTGAAGAAAAAAAAGGATGAAAAGAGAAATGTTTAAAGCTACTGTGAAAGCAGTTAGCGCAAAGTTTACTGTAATACAGAGAGCTTGAGGGATAGTTTATGTGTACGTGCACCGCTATACCGACGCACGCGACTCTGAACGGTACATAACGAATTGAAAGCAGGTGTCGTTATAGCCGCGCCTCAACTCTCTTTTCTCTCCTCCCTTGTTCCATGGACATTCTCAGCGTCGTCTCGCTCCCCCGCCCTGCCGAGACTCCACGAGAATAGCCTAATGAAAAAAGTTTCTAACGAAGCAATTTCAAGGCTTCTCGGCGTTCTCGGATTTCCTAACTGTGGATTTTACCTACAAACCCTCCAGCGCACTCGCCGCATCGCCTCGACCGTCCTTCTCGTACGGAGCAGCTTCGAAGAGATACATGTATAGCCGTTACGGAGATGGAACAACGTGTAACGAGAGACCGAAACTGTGTAATTATTTTTTCGTTGAAGAAGCTTTTTCCGTTTTTTTTTTATTCGCGAGGTAGATTGAGGAGAGGCTCGAGCGCAATAATATAGACCCGGCGAGCTCACAGTCCATTTTGGCTTTGTGTGTTTATTAGTTTTTGTGGAATTTGTTTTAAACGATTTGTATACCTTGGGTCGTACTCGATTTGCAGAATACTTACTATTATCCTCTGCATATCGTACTCGATATGCAAGATACTTGTAAATTCTGTTTTCTAAATTTTTTTTTCCAAACTCTGTACCATTTTTGGAGCACGTGAGGAGTTTGTGAAAATTGATAATGAAAGTAGCGAAACTGCTCGTACGATTTGAACATTTTTTTTTCCTGCCTCCCTTCCTTCCTTTGGGAAGATCGCAGATACATTTTTTGGGAAACGTGAAATATTTATAGAAACTGATACTGGAAGTAGCGGAACTGCTCGTATGATTCTTTTATTTATTTTCGCACCTGATTATCTTTGAATTTTCATTTTTTTTTACATTTCAATCAATAGAGTGGGGTTGTTGAATTCATTTTTTGCCATACAAAAAGTAAACCCTCCCCTCCCACGATCAGTGAATCCGACACGTTTCCTTAAAAAATGTAACATTTTATTGTTTCTTGTCAGTCCCGGAGGTAAGTTAGAAATTTTATTTTATTTTTCGTTTTTATTTCAATATTTTTCTTTATCGTTAGATTTTAATTTTTCTATACTCACCCGCTTTACTTCCGTTCCGAAAGTGTAGCGTTTCTAGCGTTTAACGTGCGCACGTGATAAGTACGTATTTATCCTCGGGGCTTGGTCCGTTCGTTGCTTCAATCTGTTATTCTTTTTTCGTTTCTTTTTGGTTTCATTTTTTTTAGCTTCTATCCCACCGGGGCACGTCACACATTCTCCCGGTTCGGACAGTCCACCCGGAGCTTGTTTCTTTTCATGTCCGAATGGTATTTCTCGGCAGTCAAGCTCTCCGGCGGTCGGGCAAAGAACGGGTGGAAGGAAGGACAGTAGTTTCTGGGTTTTCGGAGTGGCAGCGAAAGGGAAAATTAAATCGCATCCGGCTGCGGGATTTTCTTCCCCGAGGGCTGCACGATAATACCATGCGTTACCGGGACGACATAACTCGGTCTTTGAACGTGGAAGTAACACGCAACATTTTTCAAAAGCGCTTCAAAAGGCCGGCGGTCGGACGTGTAAGGAGCTTCCGGTAATGGCATTTTCGATCGATAGATTTTTTATTAAGTCCTGCGACGTATCCCCTAAGGAATGGTGCGGTACAAACAAAACAGTGCGAGATCAACATCATTAGGTACAAGCGGAACAGTGCTAGATCAACATTAATAGATACAAGCAAAATAGTGTTACGTTAACATTGATAGTTACAAGCAGAACAGTGCTACATTAACATTAATAGATACAAGCAGAACAGTGATACATTAACATTAATAGATACAAGCAGAACAGTGCCAGATCAACATTATTCAATACAAGCAGAATAGTGCTACATTAACATTGATAGATACAAGCAGAACAGTGCTACATTAACATTAACAGGTACAGGCAGAATAGTGCTAGATCAACATTAATAGGTACAAGCAGAGCAGTGCTACACTATCATTAATACATGGGGTAGACATAGATAGCGACGTACTAGCATAATGAGCGGGACAGTACAGAGTGACACAAGCGTAGAATAATAAGCTTAAATCCTAGCAATAGCCAGAATAATAATCCAATTGCAGTAGTACAATAAGCAAATAGAGCCGGGTACAGGTGAAACTAAAGACAGAAAGATATGTTAATCGATAGATAAATAAATGAATAAACATGAAAATAATTCGAAAATAATTTTACGCACAGTAACACGTGAAATTTTCCAAAAGCGTTGGACCCTTTATTTATCCGGGTAAAAGCTGTCAATGAATCGTGGCGAAATGATCGTTTTCTGAAATTATGAGGCCAGAAGCGTGTTAGCGGTCGCAACGTGTAAGAAGCTGCCTTCGGTAACGGCAGGAGCAGCAGCAGCAGCGGACGTGGTCTTTCACTTTAGATAGATAGATAGATAGAAATTTATTGGGCCTGAGATAAATTCCCTAAGGATCAGAGTGTACACACAGCAGTAAAAAGCACCTTACACCTAATTAAAAACAGTCGTGAAACGGAACAGAAAAAGAAAAGCGATACAATTAGCAATTTCGTAATGAGATTAGGTGGGCTCGAGATAAATATCAGTTTGCATGCATCAAGCTGACGATAGTCACATCGCGTCTTTACACACAGTAATACGTGAAATTTTCCAAAAGCGCCTGCTCCACTATTTATTCGGGAAAGACCGGTCGGCGAATCACGGCAAAATGATCATTTTCCGACATTCCGAGGTCAGAAATGTGGCGGAAAATTAGGTCGGCGGTCGGACGTCTAAGAAGCTGCCTCGGGTGGTTCACTTTAGATAGGCAGATAGATAGATGGACAGAAATTTATTTGGCCTGGGATAAATCCCCTGAGGACCAGATCGTATACACAGGAGTAAAAAGCAACTTACACCTAATTAAAAATAGTCGTGAAACAATACTGAAAAAGAAAAGCCATACAAGTAGCAATTTCGTAATGAGCCTAGGGGGACTGGAAATAAAGATCAGTTTGCATGCAGTGAGCTGACGATAGTCACATCGCGTCTTTACCCACAGTATTACGTGAAATTTTCCAAAAGCGCCTGCTCCACTATTTATCCGGGGAAGAGCCGTTGGCGAATCGCCGGCGAAATTATCGTTTTGTGAAATTCCGAGGTCCGAGAAACGTGGCGGAAGAGCGGGTTGGCGGTTGGATGTGTAAGAAGCTGCCTCTGGTAACGGGAACAGCAGCGGGCGCCGTGGGTTCACTTTACGCAAATAGCGTGCCGAGGGTGAGCACTCGCTCGCCTTCCCACAACCGTCGTCTCCTCTATTCTGCCGCCAGCGCGATTGCCTTTTCCATTTGCGATCCCGGCCGCCGAACGAAGCAAAACTGAAAGGAGAAGAAAGAGAGAAAAATGAAAAAACATATATATGTATATATATATATACGTATATAAAAATGTTCGTGAGAGAAGAAAAAAATAAATAAAATAAAAAAAATAGAGCTTTTGTCCCGGCGCTTATAAACGCGGAGAAAAGAGATAGAGAGCGCCGGAGGCCCTCGAGCGATTTATCGTGAAATCTCTGCTCTCCGTTGTACACCGACAATAAAACGCTTGTACAGCACGGCGACTTCGATCGTTGTAAATTCGCGCATCGTCTAAATGTAGGGCGCGAAGCGTAATGTTTTTTTTGTTTTTAGTTTTTTTTCCCCCTCGTTATTCATTATTTGGATCGTCCAGCTGTAAATACGGTAGCCAAATTGCAAAAGTTCGATCGTTCGTTCGGTATTTAAACTTTACAACCATGTAGAAGGGAAATTCGCAATCGTGAATTTTTCAGTTTTTTCGGGGGACAATGCGTATAACTGCCGGGATGATATATTATTTATTATTTTATTTTTTTCTCTATTTTATTGCGATAGACATCGCGTCAAATTTATGTGCAAAATTTGTCTGCCGTTGAACGGAAATATCGCTGCGGGATGATTTAAAAAAATAATTTTACCATTGTGGCCTGATAGAAGTGCGCCACGATAGAAAAATTATGAAGAAATAATATATCTTCTATATGCTGTCGAAAAATTTAAGCGAAATTATTATTATTATTATTATTATTAATCCGGTAGTAAAATTATCGAAAAATGATATATCTTCTGTACGCCGACGAACAATGTAAGCGGAATTTCGCGTTATTACCTTATCCGGAAATAGCGGCATTTAAGTTTATTTCGACCGGAATTTTCAGCTCTCGTTCGGTAACGACGTTAGTGCTTTAAATACCAAGCCATTACGCCGTGAAAGAGACCGGGGCAAGACCGACCGGTCTTTCTCAATCCCTGTAAGACCTTTCCTTCCCAATTCAAATCTCACGCTAAAAAAAAATTGGCGGGAAAAAACTGCACGTTAAAGTGTACCAACATACTCTCCGGTAATCGGCTTCGCTCAATTGCGCCGTACCAAGTTATCTTCTTTTATGTTCCTCGTGTTTTTTTTTCGATACTTTTTTTTCTCTCTCCTGTTATTCACTTATTTCGAGCCCACCGCTTTTCCTTCCGCGCGGCTTCAACGTCCCCGTCCGTGTACATCTGACGCTCGCTCCTCGGCATATTCCACCGCGCCCACCGACACTGATACCACCAGTTGAGCCTCGAGAAAATTAGCGAATTTTCCCTCTCACATACCTTCGCGGATACACACATTCGACTGAGCTCTTTTCACGTTGCCTCGTCGAATCCCACCTGTCTCTCGTTCGGCTCCCTCGCCTACGTGCCGCGTCCCTTCGTATCTCCCTCAATGCTCCTGGAGCTTCGTTGATCTGCCTTTATAATATCAATATGACAGACTTAAAATCCCCAGGGAAATTAGCTGGCTCGTAGTTCGCCCGCCAAAGGCAACCCTTCACTGCGACAAAATTGGATGACTCTCTCGGCTGCTAATGAAAAAAAAAAAACAAACGAAAAAAAACCAAAGAGGGCTTTTCTCGACATAGACTATCGTTGAAATCTTCAATGAGGCTCGCTCTTTATACTCGCGCTACGGGGATTAAAGTCGCAATTTTTTTGCCCCTCTTTATCTCTCCTCTGCCATTTTCGCCGCGGGAATAATACTCGTTGCGAAAAAAATTTATCTAAAAATGTGGGAATTTGTTGTTTGTTTGCACCTGGTTGGGATAAAAAAAAACAGTTTTTTTTTGGATCCTAAACTTATGTATGGTTGTGCGGTTTCGTCAACGATATTGTGAAACACGCTCAAAAAGGCTTGCCAGTGCGACATACATTTTTGAAAATTCACTCACACAAATTGGGAAGCCCACTAGATTACATTTGACAACCATAATTACGGAGGTTTTTCCGCAGCGGCGAACATCCCCGCTATGGCTTCCGTGAGATCGCTGGCACATTTACATTTCTACTACTTACAACTCTACCAGAAAGCATATCTACCATATTACAACTCTACCGTGTTAGAACTCTACCAGAAAGTAATAAAACTCTCCAGCAATTGAAATAAAACTCTATTGGAATTCAAAAAAAGAAACTACCGGAATTGAAATAAAACTCTACCGGAATGGAAATAAAACTTTACCGGAATTGAAATAAAACTCTACCGGAATGGAAATAAAACTTTACCGGAATGGAAATAAAACTCTACCGGAATGGAAATAAAACTCTACCGAAATGGAAATAAAACTCTACCGGAATACAAGGCTGGACGATAGCTTTATATTTCGGTAGAATTTTATTGTAATTCCGGTGGAGTTTTTTTTACCTTCGGGTAGAGATTTTGTTAGAGTTCTAATACGGTAGAGTTGTAATATGATGTTTTCTGGTAGAGTTATTATCCGGTTGAGTTGTTTTCTGGCAGAGTTGTTTGGGGAGAGTTGTTTTCTGGTAGAGTTGTGAGTGGTAGAGATGTTTTCTGGTAGAATTGTCTGTGGTAGAGATATAAATGTGCCATGGCTTCTGCGAGATTCCTGAGTGATGTGTGTTTTTTGTGTACTACATTGAATGGTATGAGATGAGATTGCAGCGGTCGATGAACAGAAATGTTGTTATTTAACTGCGGCTACGATTCCTCGTAGCCGCGGTTAAATCGCTCGTAGCCGCAGTTATATAACAACATAGAACGGTATGGTTACGTCGTCAATGATCATACGTAAGCTCCATTGGTATCAAAGTCCCACATGAAAATTTTCAATTGACAAAAAAACTTCTGGGGTTTTTATTAACGTCATCTTCATTTATTATTAATATATAATTTAGGATTTACTATAAACTGGTTGTAAAAGGAAACATCCATAATATAAATGAAATTTCAAAAAAATGCTGTTCTCCGTGAAAAGAATCGCGAAATTTTTGGTCGTTCTTCTTTCGCGAGTATGAAATATCCATTATCGAGCGAGTTCTCCGGCCGACGTTGGCCAAAGCCCTTCTACGACGAATGCGACCCGCGGGACCTCCGAGCCATTGGAAATGATAAGGTGCCTGATTTGTGCGGCAAACTGATTCACTCTCTCTCGTTCTCTTAGTGGAATCTCCTGATTTCAGGTGGGACCGTGCTTGACCCGCCACGATCGTCCATTCTACTCGGTATCGTTATGGCAGCGGCGGCAACAGCCTCATCCCTGGTCACGAGCTCGCGAGCTATCTAATAGCTTGCGACACGAAGAATAAAAAAAAAAAATTTAGCGTTACAAATCATATTAGATGCTAATTAATTATATTACAAATATATTATATATGTATATGAAAAAAAAAACAAAATGTATGTCTCCCGAAAAGAAGATAACACAAATTTTGGGGAGCTAAATATATGTTGATATCTCGTAAAAATTGTGAATTGATCGACGTCTTTCCCCAATTTCTATCCTTTCTTTCCTGCTCTCAAAGGATTCAGGTGTATTTTTTTCAGATATAAACAAAAAGATTTATTTATTTGTTAATAATTCAAAATATTTTTCAATAATTCAAATATTTTTCAACAAAAAAAATGCTCGTTAAAATTATTAACGATTTTCAATTTTTTTTATTATTATTTATAGGCCTTAGTGGCAAGCGAATGAACGGTTAATCTTGTTTTCACGATCTTTAAATTTTTTTATTTTTTACTGCATTTTAAAACAAGAATAGTTGAAAATTGAAATTTTCATATTGTTTCCTGATAAAAGTTGAAAATTGAAGTTATCATATCGCATTCTCATAAAAACAAAAAATGTTTTCCCGCAAAAAAGCGGGAATCGCGAGCGAAGCAGCGTACTTTCTCGTACAGCTGAAGGGTTAATGGCGAACGAATGATCGAGCGAAGGAGACTCCGGAGGAGAAATTACTGACATCGAAGAAAAATCGCACCTCTCCGGCTCGCTCAAGAAAACATCAGAACGCGCCAACTTTTTCGCGCATTACGTAGAAAAAAAAAAAATCTAAAAAATTATTTTCATTTTTACGTTCATTTTTTATTTTGCACGGGAGCGTCAGTGCGGGGTGAAGGAGCTCGGGCGACGCGGGGCGAAGCTCTTTTCTAAATGAGAACGATAAATTTTCAGGCAAGTTTTCGAGCCACGAAGAGAGTACCCATCATCCCAAGGAGCTTGAGTGTGTGTGTGTCGCTTATCATCGTTCATTGCGAAGGAAAGAGACGAACTTTTACTTTACGCTTCTTTCACCTCGTTGGCTCGACTCGCTTTAAAAAAAACGTATTTCTCGACTCGTCACTGCAAACATACTTGGCATCCGTTAGTTTGCTTTTTCAAAATCTATTTTTCTTTTTTTCAACTACTTTAATTATCTTTTTCTCCTTGGTGCTCTGAAATACCCCTTTCTTTTAATTAACGTTGCTTTTCGCATTATTACGAATTACTCGCCTACACGAAACACGTACATTCCTACATCAGTGTGGTCAGGCCGGCTTGCCGGTGATATCGTCGAATTCAATTAGCCAAATGTCATGCTTTAGTAATGGCTTGATTAAAAAGCTCGTTGTGAATTATGTTTCTTTCATCTTTTTGCAAACATACATATTTTACCCGGCGAAAGAGGTATTACACATCTCATTTGTTAAACGAGATATTGTGTATCTCGGTTAATTAAAATTAGTGGAAAACATTTCTTTCGGCGGAAACCAAATATTGTCAATGCTCGGGCTCTGTCGAAGGAATACAGTTTTTTTTAACACACTGCTGAAAAGCAGGAATTTCGTGCATTTGACATTATCGTAAATTAATTAATTTAAAGAATAGTAACGTAAAATTAAAATTAGTAGAAATATGTTCTTCCTCTATGCGTTTGAAAAATGAATCCTCCGAGGAAACAAAATTTTGTCAATGCTCGAGTTCCGTCGAAGGGATACATTTTTTTTTGTATACCCCACTGAAACGACACCGTGTCGTGCATTTGATATTACCGAAAATTAGTCAATTAAAGAAATTGCAACACGAAATAAAAATTAGTAGAATAATTGTTCTTTCTCTACGCGTTTGAAAAATTACTCCTCCGCGGAAAAAAATTTTCAAAGGGCTCTGCCTTGGGCTCTGCTGATGAGATACAATTTTTTTTACACCCCCTGCAACGAAGCAGTCTTGTGCATTTGAAACTATCGTAAATTAGTGAATAGAAAAAAATCACATCATAAAATTGAACTTTTGGACAAAAAGCACCGACTGAACATTTTTTAATCCGTCGAAGCGACAAAAAAAATGTCGCAGTCCGGGAAAGGGTCCGCGGCGCGATTGGGTGAGAGTAACTTTTATCCCAATCTTTAAAATCATTTTGCGTAGATCAACAAATTTTCAACCGAGATACACATATACGTTTTTCAAAATTTCAATTTTTCTTTTTTCGGTTTCTGTTCTCATCCCGATGTTCTCGAGAGGATCGGATCGGGTTAACCGTGAACGCCGCCGAGTTGCGAAAGAGCCGTTCGAACTGTCCCGCAACAGCATCCGGTGTCTCTCCGAGGGCAATTGCGTCATCGCGTCCTCCCAGCGCGACCGGGAAAGGTCCGCGGAAGATAAAACGCGCGATGAAAATCAGAGGGGCGAATTTCCGTGCCCAAGCTTACGAGATACGCCCTTCTGGTTCCAACCGGCGCAGATGCGGTCCGGTATGGTTTGCATTCTCAACTGGGACCAGAGCCACTGTTCCAGATCCGCCGCACGCAGAGTGCTCTCTCTCTCGGACGGTTCGTAAGAGCCAGCGTCGTCCACAATTATTTCCGCAATTCGAAAAAGCCCTCAGGGCTGGAAAGTGCTCTCTCCGTCCGCGGTTCGGCTTTGGTCGACGGGATCGTCCAGCGGCGGGCGGGGCGGCGGTTTCGACGAAAACCCCTAAGGCTAAGTAATTTCGATGAAAATACACACGCGTTTAATTGCGTATTCAGTAATAGTCGTTTCTGTGAGGGGGGGGGGGGGGGGAAGTACCGCGGGTACGGGCTGGTAGTCAAACAGAATTGTGCAGAGATGGGTTTGGACACAGGAAAACCGGATATTAATAACACCGTAAACTTCGTATCAGAGGGTTGCTCAGGGGATTCCCCCCGAGGAGGAAGCTTCGCGCGAAACGTCGGGTAGGTTTTCTATTTTTTTATTTTACGGTGCGGTGATTGGTTTTTATACGAGGGCTGGAAGCCGAAAATCGTTCGCGACGGAGCGGCGGAGTCGGAAACGAGGTAAAAATTGTTTCTGGCAGGACCTCGGGCCGAAAGTGCAATCGGTTTCATGCTGGGAGCGAAAAAGGAGATCGTTTGGTGAGATCGAGAGCACTTTTTGAAAACTTTTTTTATGTTTCAAAAAATAGTACAATTACGCTTTGCAGTATTTTTTTCGGCGAGTTTTTCGATGGTGTTGGATTTAAAAGGCCGATCGGCGAGCACGCAGGGTACGTTTGGGTTCTACGGTGATTTTATTGAGAAAGTATCGCTGTTTTAAGAAAACCTAAAGTACACTTCTTTCTTGGCGTGAATTTATCCGGAAACTATCGCTGTTTAACAAAAAAAACAAAATCTCCAATTTTCGAAAAATGGGTAGTAAATTTTATTTATTAATGTCTGGGTTTTTCATTGGTTCGTGACGGATTGAAAACGCGAATCCGCGAACGCGTAGAGTACACTCGGTTCTTCCCGTGATTCCATCACGAAACTATCGTTGTTTCAAAAAAGAACCAAACATCTCCCTCTCGGAAAATGTGCACTAAATTTTCTGTATACATTTTTCCATTCCTGTCGACTGCACATCCGACATCATTTCCCACCGAATTCCCTCCAATGAATCCAAAATAAAAAGACATAAAAACAAAAAAAAAATTGTATCTAGCTCCGAAAACTCCAAAATTTCCCAGTTGCCTCAGCCCTGTGTTCAAAGATTAAACGAGACCCCGTTCTAATAACTTTCATGTTGAACGCAATTAGGGCCATTATAAATCGACCCGTTCCCTGATAAGCTGACGATCTATTAGGATAGAGTGGTACAGTGGCTCGGCAATGAATAAACTAAGAGGATTGAGATACACGCCGTGCGCGGTATTCTCCGTCCAGGATACGATTGCGCCCCGGTCAAATGGATAGGTGCTCGTAAGTTTCGTCCGGCGAGTTAAGTCTCTCTCTCGGGCTCTCCTTGGCCGTCGGTCGAGATTATCTCGGTGCTCGCTCAACGGCCTCGCCGTTACCTGACTCCACTCCATTACTTCTCGGATTCGTTGATATCAACGGGGCAAAATATTTAAGTAACCGATAGGCTTTGGAAACCGCGTTCGCGGCTAGAAAATACCAATGCAAAGATAGCGAGTCGTGGAGCGAGGGAAGGATAGATACGTTCGTTCGGTGTGCGATAGTACACATCCCGCGCAAGAACGCGGAATTTATAGGCTATTAAACGATAAATATTGTGAAGCCGAAACACGCCGGCGGGGAGGAAGTAAGAAAGAGCCTGAGGAGGTGTACACGGGCTGTTCTGTCGTAGAATAGAGAGTTTCGCGAACCGATGTGTTTCACCTTCGTGACGTTCAACATGCGGTCACAGGAGAGGAGAGTTACCAAAGGAGCGAAGAGAGGAGACGACCGTGCGATCGGCAACAGAGCGGCAACCCTCGCAGCGAGAATATCGCATGTGCGGAAGACATAAAGCTCGCCGGTAAGAATAGATACGTTGTTGGAGGCTTTCCGCGCTTGACTCGACGTCGCTCCAAACTATCCTGTTCATTCACCTGGGGGCAAGTACGTGTATGTGTATACGCAGCTACACTGTGTGAATGGATTGTTTCTTTTTTTTTTTTTTACATGACTGCAGATCGTTGGATGCTTTGTGACGCTTCCGGTTTGAAAATCTGTTTTCTAGAGGACGTGGCATTCTGACGGGAAATGTCGTTCCGTTCACGACGTTTCAAAATTGTTTCTAGCCGGAGCTCGGGCCGAAACTGCAACCGGTTTTGTGCTCCTTGCGAAAAAGTCCATCGGTGGGCTGGAGAGCATTTTTAAACAAACTTTTTATTTAACAAAAAATTTGCGAGGTACCTTTTGAGGGTTCTTTGTTGTTTTGTGACGGATCGAAAAGACGGCACATTTACATCTCTATCACTCACAACTCTACCAGATAACAACTCTACCGTATTAGAAATCTACCAAAATCTCTACCAGAAGGTAAAAAAAGTCTACCGGACTTGAAATAAAACTCTACCGGACTTGAAATGAAACTTTGCCGGAATTGAAGTAAAACTCTACGGGAATGGAAATAAAACTCTACCGAAATGCAAGGCTACCGTCTAGCCTTGTATTCCGGTAGTTTTATTGTAATACCGGTAGAGTTTTATTGTAATTCCGGTAGAGTTTTATTGTAATTCCGGTAGAGTTTTATTGTAATTCTGGTAGAGTTTCATTGTAATTCCGGTAGAATTTTATTTCTATTCCGGTTGAATCTTGTTTCAAGTCCGGAGGTTTATTTTGATTCTGTTAGAGTTTTTTTTACTTTTTGGTAGAGTTGTGAGTGGTAGAGATCATCACTCGGTGTGAAAATTGTCACTTTTCCGCCCGCTTCGCGTGCGTAAAACCGCCATTTTCGCACCTTGTGATGAAAAATTTCGTACATCCCTTGTACGAAACACTTTTTCTAACTCGTGTGATTACAGCACTCGCCTTCGGCTCGTGCTGCAAACTCACACTCGTTAAACAAACGTTTTTCGCCCTCGTGGAGTAATGTACTATTTTGTAACTCCTGTGCCTGCAACGCATGGCGAAAGTGGCGCTTTTTGGTAAGGCAGGAGAGAAAAAGTGACGACGCACTAGTTACTCTTTTGCACACTGTTTTAACCCTCTAGCTACTCTTTAGTACTTGTTTTGACGCTCTAGTGATTTTTTTCGCCACGCAGCACTTACAATTTTGTTACGTTTCAGTTTTTTTTTTTTTTTTTTTTTTTTTACATAAGTAGTATGCGATACTTGTGCGAAAAGCGGTTGCGCGACGGCGGTTGGGATGTAGCCAAAACTCGACTTAAGCCTGTGCCACAGACAGCATTCAACTTCGGTCGCGCTACTGCGGAACTCGCGTCCGGCTCGTGTGGCCAATTTCACCACTCTCGTCGAAAGACTTCTTTTTCGAACTCGTATCGCAAACTACAGTTTTTTCAACTGGAATTTACGTTTTCCTGTATGAAATCATTTCCGGTGGAAAACTGAGATTTTTAAACTGGAAGTGAATACTAGGAATGGGTGGAGCACTAAGTGTTTCACCTATGACGTCACTACCGGTTTGAGAGTCTCGGCTGTTCACTCCGAAGTGGCGTGATACAGGAAAGTTGGAAAATTTGTACGGCACGCAGTTCCTAACTCTCCCCTGTTGCATCAAACATGACGGATTAAGGCAGTACTTGCGCGTTAGCTACTCAAATAAGATTTGGATTACTGGATTATCATATTATATACAGAATGGATTATTGGATTGAAATTTTGAAATTTCACTATTTAACCGAAAAAATTGTAAAATGATAAAGTATTATTTTACATGTGTATGATACTACCTGATAACATTCTTTGGGAAGTGTTAAATATTAAGACATATCGAATTTTGGATTACATAGTTTGATCGTGAGAAAAATTTAACGTGTGAACGTGACCTACAAGATATGTATTTGAACAGAACATTTATTCCTACAATTTCACGGTCGACAATAAATTTGCAAATTATTGATTCTTACACAAATTTGACGGATTTGATGCACAGAGCAGAGTAATAGCCGATATTAAATAAATAATTATCATTGAAACATCCGGTAAGCCCAACATTTTCCAATATCATTTTAATCCTCGAAATCTGCGGATCACAATACGGTTATCGTTTCTACATGCATCTCATGGCGAAATACAAATAAAGTGGAACAAAAGCTCGATCGTGGCTCTGTTCCGACAGACAACAGTGCTACACAGTAAAAAAAAGTTTGTTCTTTTTCAACAACTTATTGTCCACAATTTTTTATTTGTTCTTTTTCCAATTTCACCAACCGGCTCCAGTTTTCCAAATGAAAGTACAAACTCAAATTGTGAATAACAAGGGAAATAAAAGGACATGTTTGTATATTGAAACCTTAACTAACGAGTTTGTCGCTTATTTACAAAAAATATTTTTACGAAATTTCGTATTCCGATTTTACGAAATTACTTTTTACTGTGTAAATCTGTCGACTTTGGATTTATTTATTTAATGTTAATAGCCGGTAACCTTGCTTGATTTTTTTCCGAGGTGACCCTCTATGCATTGTTTGTAACATACAAAAAAATGTGCATTGCATCTAATAATGAAGTTCGTGCCCGCACTGCCTTATGAAAATACCAACGGTAACAACGTTCCCCGAGCGGCCCTTGACGTCCGCGGACTTCGTGAATGTCGGACGGCGGGCGAATAACAAGTTTTCCAAGAGAGCCCGGTGAGAGACACTTTCCTCGTTATGCCGACGAGGCGGAAGATCCACGTTACAGAGACGGTGGAAGCCAAAGTGGAAGCGAAGAATCGGGAAGAAGCGGCAGCCAAGAGACGACGAAGAACAAGAGCGAAACGAACGTAGCTAATCGAGTTGTCTCACTCGATACGCCCGGATTAACGAAACTTCTTCGTTGCGCACTTTCGGCGCCACATCAAAAGTGCCGATGGGAAAGGAAAGAAGCGTAGCACCAAAGCAGCAGAAGCAGCAGCAGGAGGAGCAGAAGCACGAGCAGCAGCGGAGATATACCGGGCTGAGAATCCCAAGCGGGTGGATAAACTTCTCAAGTTTTTCAAGAGTTGGTCACGCTCGACCAACTCTCCCTTAAGCTATATATATACATGTATATAATATATAGATAAACATTGTATTATATATGTATTAATTCTCGAGGAGTTTCAAGTATCATCACAGCGTATACGAAGTTTTCCCGAGGTGTTGGCTTCTCGCCTTATTTCACGAGAGAATTATATAAAGTGACCGAAAGTAGAGAGAAAGATATATATATATACATTTTTAAATACAAACAGGTTTTCTTTGGGAGTGCCCTACATTACCCTACATCGAAGCCGGAAGGTGGTGCGGGAGGGTGGGGCAAAACGGTACCGCCTCCTCCATTGCTGAGGAGACCTCTCTTTAACCCCCGCGAAAGATTGGCAAAAATTGTCCGTTTTGCCCCCCTTCCCCCCGCATCCACCGCCCTACAAAGTTTACCACTTTTATGTACATGCAATGTACAGTCTCGCCGGTTTCTCGGGTACTTCGAGATGAGCGCTTATACTAAATAATAATCGTTCTCCAACCCCTCATCTGGTTTTCGTTCAACGACTCGACGACGAGGACGAAGCCGACGACGACTACGGTGGAAGATCGCTTTCGCCAGTTCGGCGAAATTTCTCTCCGCTCGCCGGGCAAACTTTCCAAAGGGGTTTGGCGAAGTAAACGGGCTGGAGAAAGCCGGTGGCAGAGAGAGGAAGAGAGAGAGAGAAACTTCGGTAAGGAGGAGAGTTGATGGTCGGAAAGCGAAAACAAATGAGAGCGCCAAGTCTCGCTAAAGACTGCGCGACAGCCGAAGGAAAGGAGGGACGGGTTGGAGGGCTGAGAGCGCAGGAATAGCGGTCGGAAGAAACCTTCAGGAATATCCACGGAATACGCCGAGTCGTTATTCATCCTCCCGACACTCCGTTGTTTATTGTTTTTTTTTCTTCTTTCATCCTTTCCAACTTTCTTGTTTTTTTGCTATTAAGCCACCGGCTATTTGCATTATTGTCCCTGAAAATGAATCGTCGAATTTATCGCGTCCCCGTTTAAGTTTCTCTTTTGTTCCCGTTTAACCCCCCTCTCCAACCTCCCTCGTCACCGTGTCTGTTGTTCGAAGTGTCGAGAGCCGGTTGAGGCGAGAGAGATGATTGAGTATTAACGATAAACCCGACTCGGTACCCTCAGCGCTAAATCCAAATATGACTCCTCAGGGACTTTAGCCGAGACTGATGGCGTTATTCAGCGACGCTTTATGAAGATTCAACCAGCCCTCCTGCGCGACTTCGTTCTCTCGTCATCCGTTCATCCCTCTCGCATCCCTTCCTCCCCTCAGCCCTCCAGCAACCGGCCCTTCTGTTTGAGCGGCAACGAGGCCGGAGGCACAACCAACGTTGTACATCGTTATTCTCCCGGGCACCAAGAGCAACGGCTCAGGTAAGTCTCGCTGATTAATGTACATCGGGAGAGCTCGAGGAATTACGTTTAACAACGGTCGAGGGTGCGAGAACGATCGGGAAGATGAGAGGACGGCGAGGCGGTTGGAACGGAGATGCGGCTTTTGGGGGGGGGGGGGGGGGGGGGGGGGAGGGATTTTGGCCTCCTGTCGTTCCGAAGTGTCCGGGGTCGATCGTTCGGGGCTCGCATGCGAGGTCACGAACTCCCATCAGCCACCGGCAAAACCGATATCATTCGACGGAAGGGTGGCTGTTGGACACGAGGGTGACGGAACGGGCTCACCGACGAGGGCCCGACGGCCATTGTTGTAGTTCATGAATTGTTTGGCGATTGCTCGTTCCGGCGTAAGTCTCACTCTCTTCGCACACTCCACCCTCACCGAAACCCAATGACCTTTTGATGTTGTTGTTAGGCGTTTTAACCATTTATCGATCGTGGAGTTCGGAAAACGATTCGTTGGAGGTTCGTGAATGGCGTTCCGGCCGGTTAAGCGGCGATGTTGTTGAGGAGATCGGTGACGAGTTGATCGGACACTCCGTTAATGTTGGATTTATCGGTGAATGGGAGATGGCAGCAGTGACGACAAGTACTCGAGGAACACTGGTGCTCGGTGATCCGGTGCTATGTACCATGCCCTTCATCAATACTTGGACGATCTGAATGGGGATGCTGCAGGGAGCTGGTCCAGGCATCAATGGAGGGTGGCTCACTGAGTTACATGTGGGGACTTTCCCACTGCGGGGTTGCAGTGATAGGGAATGAGAACATCATCCGGCAGAGCCCTCGTGCGGTTGATGAGAGACGCTATCGAAGGTGGGGCTGTAAACTTCTACCCTGCCCGTCATTGACACCTGGTTTTTCTGTCTTGTTGGATGCTTTGACCCATAAGCGAATTACAAATTGGCTATGTCTTGGCGCAGTACTGTTGCCAACATTGCCGGGACTGTCGGTCAGTTCTGAGCACGTACACAAACATCTCTGCCTTAATGCTGGGCCGACTTTAGAATGATCATATTGGTCCATAGTTCAATCGCCAGTATCGGCCCAACGTTATCAAACGACGTTGACCCAATGTTGGCTGTCGATGTTGCCAACGTTGAACAAAAATGATTAATAATCAATAAAAAATATGTTTATAAATCTGCGTGACTCCTAAATGCTTTTTTATCAATCACCAATTGCTCTTTATCTTCACAAATTGGAATCATTCGAATACATTTTTTTGTCGGTAATGGGGACTCGAACCCGCGACCCCGGGACTACTAGTCGACGCTCTTACACTCTCGGCTATGCTCATCTTGAAGAATTTTACTTCGAATCTTATATATAAGTTGCACGTCTACTGCACGTCTATATAATATTAACTTACCAATTAACCGACAGCGGTGGATGCGCGGTTGGCGCACGGCTCCGGTGGTCTCCCAAGTCAAGCAAGATCGTTCGCGGTCAGTGCTTGGATGGGTGACCGCTTAGCCATGCGCTAGCTGGCGCCATCGACCGTTGAGCGGGAAGCGCTTTCTTCTGAAACTTTGGTGTTTCTGCACTTAACTCAAAGTGCAAAAATACCGAAGGATCAGTAGAATATGGCCGTCTGTACCGGCACGGGTTTTCCGCAGTTTCTCCGTGTCCCCGGCAAATGCGGTACAGTGTAGCTAAGTCGGGTAGGGCGTGCTAGGGGGAATCGGGATGGGGTTCCGTAAAAACCCAGAAGGGTATACCGTAGAAAAATGGAACAAATATGAAAAAAATCGTAACTTACCAATTGCTTTAAATTAGATCATTTTTATTATTTCATTTTTTTATTCACACTAATTAATGATGTTGGCGAAATTTAAGCTCTCAGCATTATAGTACTGTAGATAAAAACTATAATACAGGAATTTGGAATAATAAAAAAGCATTCATCGTGCAAATTGAAACAAAATTTCGATGTTTACCAACATTTTGTGTTGAACATTGGGTAAACATCGCTAGCGGGTACTATCCCGAAGTCATTCGTCGTCGTGGGCGAACGTCTACTTTGTTCATCAATAACATAACAAAAGTATCATCGCAAGACGTGCACTTTACTCAGACGACTGTCGGCCGTGCGTCGGTCATATTCTTCAGCCAATACGAATCTTTAGTGTCGTTGCAGTGTAACGCCAATACTCTTCCACATGTCGGACTGGTACTGACGACATTTTTTCGACAATTCTAAGACGGGTCTCGGCTCAGTCTATCCCCGATACTCAAACGACTGTGGGCTAAGTACTATTTTTGTTATGCCGCAAGTACTGGTCACCAGAGCTGGACCCGTGTGAAGCCATTGGTTAGTCAGTGCGGTAACGGTACTACTCAACAACGCTTGTTAGCTAACGTCGTTTTAGTACTGGACCGTGTTGGTAACTCTAGCAGTATACCCTGATTCGCACATGGGGAAGGATGTCTTGTTGGATGTTTTGCAGAATGTCTTGCTGGATGTTTTGAAGAATGTCTTGTTGGATGCTTTGAAGGATGTCTTGTTGGATGTCTTGTTGGGTGTCTTGTTGGGTGTCTTGTTGGGTGTCTTGTTGGGTGTCTTGTTGGGTGTCTTGTTGGGTGTCTTGTTGGGTGTCTTGCTGGGTTGTCTTGCTGGGTTGTCTTGCTGGGTTGTCTTGCTGGGTTGTCTTGCTGGGTTGTCTTGCTGGGTTGTCTTGCTGGGTTGTCTTGCTGGGTTGTCTTGCTGGGTTGTCTTGCTGGGTTGTCTTGCTGGGTTGTCTTGCTGGGTTGTCTTGCTGGGTTGTCTTGCTGGGTTGTCTTGCTGGGTTGTCTTGCTGGGTTGTCTTGCTGGGTTGTCTTGCTGGGTTGTCTTGCTAGATGTCTTAACAGGATCGAAGATATCCAGCACGTCTGGATGTCTGGATGTTCAGAAAAACCAGTCATCTATGAGGCCCAGTAACCAAACTTTACGAATCCTTGCTTTTCTCCCATAACTGCGATTCCACTGTTTGCTATGTTGTATCCTGTGCGTCAAGAAATGCGTTTCATTGCTCCCGCATTGCTCCTCCCAAAGTCGTTTGTTGTTCGTGGATGTATACGTGTGCATCCCTTCTCCGGATGGTTTATGAATATTCCCCAGAATTCTCAGAACTGGAGGCACGGCCGATTAACTTTAGTGGCGCGATCACAGAGACACAGCGAAATTTCCTTTCCCGCTTACCCCCTAAAGTCTCTATACAGTTGGCCCGATTGTGTTTGAGATGTATATACACACCACGATGAGCGCAGCGCGGTTTCACGGGCAAAATTGTGCGCTCGGTCGTGTCCGGCGGTGCAGAGGGACCGGAGATTGCAACCGACCGGCCGCTCCCGGTCGAAAAGGGAGAGGATACCGGAGGAGAGGAGCACAGCCCGACGATCCTGCTCCCGGATCCGGGCTGTGTACGGCAGTCGACGCGGCTCTCTCGCGGTTAAGGACGGAATGCCGGGAGCAATCTGGCGTGTAATCCGAAATCAGAGAAGCTGCGCTAACCCCCAGCTTCCCAAGTCCCCCCACCCCCTCCGGTCGCTTTCCTCGTAGAAGTCCTCCTACTATCCCCCTTTATCCTTCGAAAATCCCGTGGACCCGCGGCTTCGTGGAACGGCTCGAGAGGGTTTCCTCCCCCGGCTCTTCAGTGCACTCTGCTGCTGTTACTGCTACTACTACTCGAATCCCCTCGACCTGCACCTCTCCAGGAATACTCGGCACGCTGGTCCCTTCTGCTCCGCTTCTGCTTGCGCTTCTCACTGCTCGCTGGTTATCGCGTACCTCCCCCTCCCCGCAGTTTCCTGCGAATCTTCCTATCTCTCCTGTGTCACTACCTCTTCCACTCTCCTGGTATCCCATCGTTTCGAGTCGGCCGGAGAGCACGATTCCGTCGCTGCGCTTCTCTTCCCCTTTCGACTGGTTCGCAGCTCCGTGGAAATTCGTTAGAAGGAAATCCACTCAGCGAATGCGAGGAGCGCGGTCGGGATGGGCGGATGTAGAGCTTCGGGATTAGAAGCTTTTGGTTGTAACGTCCAACGGTCCGCGAAGGCGTCACGACTACTGCTGCTCACTTGTTCGGAGGATATATACATATATATATGTGTATATATACAGATTACGTATGTAGCGAGTCCGATGAATTTCGCGATAAACGAAGCGTCCCAGTTGCCGGCTGCTCGAGCTGCGATCTCCCTTGACCGGCTCAATGTCAAGATTTGCATATTGAATACCGTGCCGCTTGAGAAGCTGTGGATGTAAACAGACGAGCGGGCTCTTTGGTGAGTAAAATTTATACAACGTTTAATGGGTAAGCGGGTTTACCCTACTGCAGCGGAAGTTTGTTGGGGATGTTGTTTTGTGGGGGAGAAAATTTAATTCGTTGTTTGACGCATTCTAGAGGGACTTGAACCGAGGAGTGTTCGAGTAGGGGAGAACGTGGCGAAATGGGGACGGGTCCGTATTGCAGACAAGAGGGTCAAATGGAGTACCAAAAAAATTTACTGAAAAGGACCAATAATTAGGAACATCCGGATGGGCTTGGAAAACGATGACGATAGGAACGAAGGATCGTTTCTATTTGCGATCAATGGCCGATCCGTCGCTCTCCATCGATACCAATTTTCGTTTCATGGCTATTAAAAAAAAAAACGTTCGACCGTTTTCGAGCTACCCCGAGCAGAAAAATTTTCCGGCTGCCATATTTTTCATCAGGTCCACATCAGGTAAGAATCCGGCGGCCTGTTCAGGCTCGCCGAACCATTGCCTGATGTACACCAGTTCAGGTACTAATAAGGCAGACAACATCAGATTTGCCGGACTTCCATTGGAATTGGGCCGGTTCCGGATGTACTAAGGCACGCCGGATGTAATAACCCGAGCAGAAAATTTTTCCAGCTGCCATATGTTTTATCAGGGCCACATCAGGCATGAATCCGGCCGTCTATTCAGGCTTGCCGGATTATTACCTGATATGCACCAGTTCTGGTACCAATAAGGCAAGCGTCATCTGATTTGCCGGATTTACCCCTGAACTGCACCATTACCGGCTGCAGTAAAGAACATCGGATGTGTTATCTTGGACATCGCCGGATCCGGCCCGGATATGAAATTCATTTCATTTGCCGGATCGCTAATACTTGTTTTGTTTCAGTTCAGGGCCAAGTCAGGAAAGGATCAGGCATTTATAATTGTCATACAACATTTTTTGAATTATTTTTATTTGCTACCTTGACTGGATAGAACCGTATAGCGAGTATAAATGCAATCAGACTACCAGGCCAGGCAACATTGGCGATATCAAACAGGCGCTTATTCATATATAAGGCTTCTATTTTTATAAATGCCGCTATGCAATTGTTTATTAAGCACTTCCCAATGTCCGATGCATATAAAAATTTCTAGTGTCTTCAACTCATAAATCATTCTCACTGTCGCATGACCTCTGTGATGTAAAGTAGTCTGCAAAATATATTAACAAAATAATTTCTTACATACGATCTATAAGAAAGATAACCCACAAATCTAACAACAAAAATAAGACATAAATTAACACATACCTAAGAAGCCGTTCCCGTGTATGATTATCATTTATAACGTAATATTAGCAGAAATATGACTGGTGCAAATCTGGAAATAATCTATTCTGATTCTAGACAGCATCTATTAGTCCAACGGTTGATAGAAAGTAGTTAATTTTAAAGAGTACTCCGAAAGTCACCGAAACGTAAAGTATATAATTTCTTGTCACTCGACATCAGCAACAAATTATTTACTTATTTATTTAATTTATTGTTCACGGTCCGGGCCCAATTATAGGACGATAGTTACCGTACCGACAATAAAGAATTATAACGTCAAAAGGCCGTAACTATATCGTACCGACAAAAGGAAAAATTTTCCTTCATTGGCCCAACTTGTCAACATATTTTAATAAAAAATTTCTAACAAAACAATTGACCGTTAGAAATAGCCAAGTAATTGATTGAACTGAATTGATTGAATAAGTACAATACCTCACAAACATAAAAACAGATATAACAATTGAATGTTATGTCATTAAATCACGATCCACATATTCAGCATTTCTAACATACGTTATATACAAGTTCCAAAATATTATTCGCAAGTTCTGAATGGCCGAGTAGGTTGGTTCCCGACTACAAACTTAGATGACCGCGGTTCAAGCCACAAACTGGGTAATAAATTACTAATGTGTTTCCGATATAAAAATGTGAGAATTAGTAAGGTATAATAAAATATAATGAAATAAAGCGTTGAACCCCCGGCTGAATTTAGTGTAAGTGTAATATTTTTGTAAATTTTGTTGTCAAAAAGAGGAATGGTGCGTGATCCGGGCCACGTCAGGCCCATATCAGGCCCATATCAGGGCCTGAACTTGGACCGGATCCTAATGCCGGATCAGGGCCGGATTTGCATGCGCGTTACACTACGGATCATGGCCATATCGATATGCCATATCCGGGCCGGAGTTGATTTTCTGGCGCGCCAAGTATGGGCCGGATTCTGACCGGATTAAATTTCTGCTCGGGTAGTTGTCAGCGTTCGACCACCCGAGAGCGTGAAATTATCTTGTGTAACTAATTACGTCGCTCGTTTAATTGTATCGGGAGAGTTCGGTCGGATCGACGAACGGAGCGTGCAGAGTTCAACGACATTCGATCGCGAAAGATATATAGATGGTGCAGGACGAACGAAGCCGAAAGTTCAAATGTGCTCAGAGAAGCTCGAATAAACCCGAACGATTGGAAATTTTCGCTGACGCCTTTGGGCGCTCTATATCGGCCGACAGCGACGACCCGTCCCGCCTTGAGGTGAAATTCGTTCGCCTCGGGATCCGCTGGCTTCACTTTCTCTCGACAATAATTCTTTCTCCTTTCATATTCTTTTCTCACTTCAATATCCGTCCGCGCTTCGGGCTAATCGGCAAAACTCCCGCGTTGCAAAAGCGTCAGTCAATTTATTAGCGTATAAGGCACAACGCTCGGATATACCGCTGTAAATAGTCGTAGGTGTGAATGAGACTGGTAACAGATAGTCGCTCGGTCGAGCGATGTGTACACACGAGCGTATAAGGAGGTGAAGTCTTGTAACGGAGGAAACGACAATCGAAAAGTAGAACTGACCGTGATTTCTCGTATTGCAAATGAATAGGAATGGGGAAAAAGAAAAGATCGCAAGATCGAGTGAGACATTTGTAGGTGATGGAGAAAAGTGTGATCAAGAGCAGACGCGCCGGTGAATTTTCTTTATTCGACTTGATGCTAACTAACGCGGGTTCCCATCGATTTTTGGCGGTAAAACGTGTTTTATTTTTTTTCTCGCTAATGAAAAATTCAATCGTCAATTGCCCACGAAGGATTCTCCTTAAAGGTATTCTGATCGTACGAAAAAAACCCCAAACCTAAATATAAAAAATTGTAAAAGCCGTTTCATTTTTATTTAAACTAGAACACATCTATTAAAAAATAATAGAACTCATACGACGACAGCGGTGGATGCGCGGTTGGCGCACGGGTCCGGTGGTCTCCCAAGTCAAGCAAGATCGTTCGCGGTCAGTGTTTGGATGGGTGACGCTTAGCCTAACTGTCGCATCAACCGTTGAACGGGAGGCGCTTTCTTCTGAAACTTTGGTGTTTCGGCACTTTACTCAAGTGCAAAAATTCCGGAGTATCAGTAGAATATGGCCGTCTGTACCCGCACGGGTTTTCCGTAGTTTCCCCGTGTGTCCGGCAAATGCGGTACAGTGTAGCTAAGTCGGCTACGAACGCACTGGAAGTTAGGTAGCTGCTTAGCTGAGTGCGGGTAGGGAGTGCTAGGGGGGAATCGGGATGGGGTTTCGTAAAAACCCAGAATTGTATGCGAATGGAACAAGTAATGTGAATGGAACGGTGAATGGAAGAAATATTTTAAAAAATAATAGAACTCATACATTTTTTATAAAGGATTATAAAGGACATTTTTTTATTGCTGTAAATTTGATCTGCTTCGTATATCGACGTTACGATTTAAATTGCGGATAACAGTATTGCAGTGGAACGGAATTAAATTCAATGAGATATATCAGACAGCTTTTTCCTCATTGGTACGAAACGTCCGATGGGCAATTAATTGCATCAATTCGAATAAGATCGATCGCAATGAAAATTTTGTCGGGTTCTGTCGCGATAACTAATCTCATAAGAGACCGTCTGAATTGGGTCGATGTCGGAGCTCGTAGCCCACCTCGAAGCATCCAATAAAAGTTGATTAATCGTGATTGATAAAATTCACAAAAAAAAAAAAAAAAACAAAAAAAATCCGTGCTCCACGATAATTGGGGTAACGAAGTTTGACCCAGGCACTATGACGACTGTCGTGTATATTTCGTGGACAACGCGATAAAATGAGATAATAAATGAGCCCGCTTGCATAAATCGCCTGAAGATTAAAATCTCGTTCACCCGTAAAAATTTCACCGACGAATAAGTTACTTAATTAATCATATTGATAAAGCTGTCCTGCGGATGTGACTCGTCGAGAGCGATGCGGAGAGCATCGAGAGATCGAACGAACGCGAAAAGAAAAAGAAAATAAATGAAAAAAAGAGAAGAACTGTAACTTCGCATCTCTCCGAACGTCCAAACGAGAGCGCTCTCGGTTGAGCGTGATCTCGATTCTTTTTTCTCTCTTTTCACTCGTATACAGAATCGAGATCTACGTCACTTTCTCGGTGGAGCCCGGGAGACTTTGCGATCTCCGGCGGCCTCGTCCCTCGCTGTTTGTTACTTCTGCTGTAGCTGGTGTACCTTCTCCACTCCCCCTCCCCGCTGCTCCGCGCGTTCCGGACCGTTCTCTCTTTCTCATCTCCTTTCTCCACCTGTTAGCGAGCCGGTGCCGGCAAACCGGCCGAAGTATAAAGCGCACATAGCCGTGTCTCCGCACGGATACAGATGTATTTTCTATGTTGCAGATAAACGAGATTCGAGTAAACTCGGTGCTTATATGTGCTACCGAACGCTCACATATCCGCGTCGATTCGATCAAGAAATCAATCCCGCGAACTCATCATTAAGCTTGTAGTTCCTTGTATTTTAAGTTACTGGATTTTTTTTTCTTTCTCTCATACACTCACCGTCCAATCTCGATTACGTAGATTAGATATCGTTACTGCTGCTGTGGTGAACTTGCGGTTATCGAATAGATTTTTATTTTTGTTCGATGTAGGTGTAAATTGACCGAAGCACTGATAAAAATAGGGTTGAATCAGCTAAAGATTCGGGAGGGATGTTCAAATAAATATTTTGTTGGTAAAGATGCAGGATTGTTTAGGTGAACAATTTTTATTTTACAAATTCATCACAACATTTGTGCAGCATTAAAATATATTGTTCTATCAATTGAAAATTTATTTGAACATTCCTGACCGCATTTTTAGTTGATTCAACCGCGTTTTTTATTAGCGAGGTAGTGACATCGGAGAGGCGTTTGATGTCGAAGAATTTTTAGTATACCTTACAAAATAATAATACAATACAATATAATTATACAATATAATAATAAATAATAATACAATATAATAAATTTAATTAATATACCAACACTAAATAATAATAATCATTATTATTATTTAATAAGTAAAAAAAATTAAAGTTAGATTAAGACAAAATTGGTGAGCAGGTCGGAAGTAGGTTGGGATCGATGTGGCAAATTCATTTGAATAAAGTACAAAAGTTCTCAAAAATATCCAAATGAGTTACAAATTCACCAAAATATTTGTACGGCATTAAAATATTTTTTTCGACCAATAAAAAATTTGTTTGATGCCGATGAACTTTTAATACACCTTAACAATAATACAACATAATAACTGTAATTAACATACCAATGTTAAATAATAATATTCATTGTTATTATTTAATAACACCATAAAAAAATGAAAGTTAGATTAAGACAAAATTTATGTGAGCAAGAGCCCGCTGGACCGGTGAGCAGGTCGGAAGTAGGTTGGGCTAGATGTGGCAAATTCATTTGAATAAAGTACAAACGTTCTCCGCGCGCGAACTAACCTACGTATCCGGGACCGGAATATGGAAGAGTGACCGTGGCGAGTAACGTACAAGTTTGCCACGGCTCGGAGCCCCTCGGGGGTATCACTCGATCTCCTCGCGCCTTTTCGCTCTCTTTCTCCTCTGTTGCCGCGCTCGCATTTCTCCTCCCCTTTCTTTCGTCATTCAAGCAAGACCAAAAAAAAAAGTAGATACGGAGAGCCGAGTGAGAGGAATCCAACACATTCGCTGTCAGGCTCCTTTTTGACTCGGCGATGCTACCCGTGTAACTTGCACGGGCGCGCGAGAGGATACGCTGTCGCCGCTGGAGCAGCAACGTGGACCTTCCACGCCCGACGACGACGAAGCGACGACCACATCTCTCTTTGCCTGCGTGAAAGCGCGTGTGGGGGATAAACTGGAGCTTCGGTGAGTTAAGTCAAGTGGATCGCGTGGCCCGTGTACCAGTGCAACCTTAGCACCTCGACAACGAGGTTACGAGAGTACGAGAGAACAAAAACGCGAACGGAGCACGCGAGGCAAAATTCCTGGAAATTTATTTATTTATTTTTCTCAATTAATTTGTATATTTTTTTTAATAAAAAAATTAATTAATTTCTATCGAGGTATTTGTGATGTATCGAGGAAATTATAGATGAGAAACGTTTGTCGAACTTCGCCGGTATAGTTCAATAAGTGATCCAAGGGTTCGAATTTTGAGCGATCCATTTTCGGAGCAAGTTTCTACGCCTCGGCCTTCGGAGATAGAGAGACAATAATAAAGATAACGGAGCCAGTGATTCAGAAGAAAGTCTTCCATGCTCTCAAGATGCGCCTTCCATTCCATCTCGTGAGTTAAAAAAATAAAAGCTTCCTCGACGAGGAACCGAAATAATAACAGTTGATTTGACGGTCTTGGTCCCTCCCCGTCCGATTTTCACCGACATGTACGAATTCAGTATTTTTTTATGGTTAATATAAATCCACAAATTACTATATACTTTGCAGAAATATATTTTTACAAATATCCGATTTATTGTATTATATTTCACATATCGTAGAAATATTTGTCAAAATGTAACACTATATGTCGATATATGAATACTTTCACAGTATGAAAATGGGAATACGAGGAAACTACAATTTCAAATCAATAATAATAACAATATTATTATTATTATGGATTTAAAATTGATAAATATACATTTACAAATTATTACGATATGCTTGGCAAATAAGTATTTTTTTAATATCCGATTTGTTATATTATATTTGGAACTTAAGGGTCTCGGTTAATGGCCCTTAGCCGGAGGGGGAAAAAATCACACATGTATACACGCGTCATCCTCGAACCATGTATTACTGAGGCTAAGAAAGCGCATTTGCTATTGCTACTATATTATATTTCACATATTGAAGAAATATATTTCTCAATATATGACACTGTCTGTCGATATATGTGAATATACTCTTGAAGTATAAGAATGGGAATACGAAACAATAATTTCAAATAAATAATAATAAAAACCATAATTGTTATTATTATTAATAATGGGCCATAAATCATACAAAAATGGGGAAGTTGCATCTACCCTGCCAGATAACAGAATCTCCAAAAAGCACGTCGGTCGGAGCGTTGGGGCGGTTGCGACGAAGTAGATAGTGCCCGTGCATGAGCAGACGAGCTATCAGAGTTCTTGCAGTTTTATTTCGCGCGGCGTTGATACTATTTTGCATTTTCGTATGTCCGGCAGAGAACCGAATAATCTTACCAACCGGTGAGAGAGTTATTCGCGAATGTAATGTACCCGCGACGTTGTAGCATTTACCGGTGAGTTCTTGCTCATTTTCATTATCATTCCGCTGTGACGCTCCGGCGAGCGATTATTCACGCGACGCGTCGCGGATGAAGGGTGGCCCGTACGATGGCTTCAGTGCGCAGCAACGGTTCGAGAATACATAGTGCGAGACCTCGAGGTGAGGCGGTAAAAAAAAAAAAAGGAAAAGGGACAAAAAGAATGAACGAACGGGAAATGCGCTTGTTTATTTACAGAGTTTCGTTCGTTCTTCATGAGTTTTCACTAGACGAGGATAATAGATTCCAGCTCTCTCTCTCTACATACCGTCTATAAGGGGGAGCGGGGCAAAATAGGTCAGAACTTTGGGACGCATCGATGGGGCAAAATGGGACATTCTAAAATTATTCTAATAAATGATTGTGTTTTTTAAAAACACAATCCAATAATTTAAGGATGTCCCATTTTGCCCTATGTATATCAGTATATATATATCGGTACGGTGCGAGCAGGGCAAAATGGGTCAGAAAATCGGAATGCGTCGATGGGGCACAATGGGACGTTCTAAAATCATTCTTATAAAATCATTTCGTTTTGAAAAACGTAATTTTCCTATCATTTTAGGATGTCCCATTTCACCCCATCGATGCATGCCGATCTGTGGTCCCGTTTTGCCCGTTCTCTCCTATATATCAGCATATAATATACCATCAGTATATATATCAGTATACATATAGTATATATAGTATGCATCTTTTTTTGAACATTCTG
This sequence comes from Ichneumon xanthorius, assembly GCA_917499995.1. Lineage (NCBI taxonomy): Eukaryota > Metazoa > Arthropoda > Insecta > Hymenoptera > Ichneumonidae > Ichneumon > Ichneumon xanthorius. The sequence goes on along the minus strand of OU824200.1, from coordinate 23,406,886 downwards.
AAACCATTATGGTTCACTCTGCCGTGTGCAGGTGAATCTTTTCAATAACTAAGCCGAGATCAGTTTCACGGCCATTCATTTTCTTATTCCCACGCATAGTAGTGGATAACAATTAAACTTGCCGTAGCGTAATTAAATCCGTCGACGTATTTGGCGTTAGAAACTTTTAAAGATTTATGCATTAAGAAACTCGGTATGCAGTCTCGCTACCATGCCTACTTTCATTATTTGACAGGATGATTCGAATTTATAGCTTATCAGTTACAAACGTATTTCGTGGAGTATTTTATTAGATCTAATTCAGATAAATTATTGGCGTGAAATAAATTTTCAAAAATCGGAGGATTGATTATTTTTTGAATGAGAATAAATATAAAAATCGTACAAGTTTCATCGCAATAAATTGCATACTCTTATCACAGAATTTAAAAAAAAAATCTCGTTACTATACACTCTTTCATTATTTGACAATTCAATTTGAATTTATACATTATCAGATACAAACATAATTCTATTTGATTTATTTCGGATAAATAGTTGGCCTGATATTTTTTAAATAAAATTCCAACGATTGATTAATTTTTCGAAGACGATAGAAATAAATATCAATCAAGTTTTATCGCAATCAATTCCGTACCCGACAAAATAATTTTAGATAAAAGCTACCGATCTAAATGGAATCATTCTCAATACCGTGATATTTTCAATGATATACCTCAACTTTTTCTCGTGTTTAATAATAATAAAAAAGAAGATAAGCACGTCTATATTTATCCGCAGTCTATCGAAGATACGTCAAGCATCCTCCTCAATTTTTTTTTCCGATAGATAACACAACGACGTGTTTTCCCCCGACCGGTTCGCATATTGATTCCTTTCTCAACCGGCACGTTCCGCCGGAGCCTGGAGCGATACTACATTACAGCTAAGATTCTCGAATGGAATTGGCACACAATATTTGCAACGGAACGGGCCTTCCGCTCGCTCGGAACTGTCGAAGAATGGAAAAAAGAAAAAAAAGAAAAAGCTGACAAGTTTATTTTACAGTTCGACGAGCCGAGTCTAAAATCGGAAAACATCGGTTGTTCCTGTTGGTAGAACCGGAAGAGCGGGAAGGAAGGATTCCGGGAACGCGGAATGGCCATATATGTGGTTTCGAAAACCTCTTCCCTGCCTCAGTCGTTGACCGCACGTCGTATGAAACTCGGGGGTAAAATGGTCCACTGGTCTAAAATGGCCTATACTTTGTAGGAAGCGATATTTCTCGAAATCTCCGCGGTGCGATATACACAGATCGAGGCATAGCCTCTCGCGCGGCTAGGTAAACAAACCGAGCGCTTTGTTATTATAAGCCGTTGAGCGTCGCGATAGGCGTGAAGCGAGGCGAGTGGTCGAGCGCCGGGGAGGAGAGTCTCGCGTAGAAAAGAAAGCAGTTGACGACTGGCCACGAATGACGAAAAACGTGCGCATCCGAGTTTTCTGTATCTTTGTTCTCATTAACTTCATTTAATAAACGTTTTATAGACTTTACTGATTTCAATAAAATAAACCAGCCTATCCTCACTTATCCTGAAAATAAAGACTACAACTTGGGGGCTCGTCCGGGATATAAGTGAGAGACCTGCGAGTGGTTTTAATAGTCAGTGGTGAGACAAAGTGCGACGTGCTGGCTTTTGCGTGTAAGACAAAGACGACGACCGTGAGATGCACAAATATTCAAGACGGGGTATTGTGTGCGTTCATGTGAACGACGAATGAACGACGTAATAGCGACGCATATCGTGTACGACGAAAAACTCGATATTCAGTAGGACGACGACGGAAAAGACGAAATAAAGTGACGCGATGCCGGAACCGAACGACTTCTCGGCGGCCAAGCTAAGAGAAAAAGCGAAGATCCGGAAATTGCCAACGGCCGGAACAAAGGCCGAACTCATTGTTCGATTGACGGCGGACGATCCGACGGGGGCGTGGATGAACGAAGACGGTAATGATGCCGACGAAGACACTCGACATGAAAACGACCGACATGATCGAGAGGTCGAAATCTACAGACGTGAGAAAGAATTAGCTGAACGCGAGCTCGAGCTGGCCCGGCGCGAAATCGAGATGTTGCGTAGAAGCGAACGTGCGCGCGAAGATGGCCAACGGCGAGAGCGAGTGAACGACGGTGCAAACAATGATGACGACGGCGCGGCGGCGGCACTGCCGGCACCGCCGGCACCAATGCGCGTAAACTTGACGACAATCGCGGACTTAGTCGGTGAATTCGACGGTGTTTCCCATAACTTTGAGACGTGGGAGAAACAAGTCCGATTTATAAAAGCGACGTACAGACTCGAGGACGATTTTGCGAAGATTCTGGTGGGAATGAAGCTGAAGAAAAAAGCCCACGAGTGGTTTCATTCGAGACCAGAATATATCGGCATGACTTTCGATACGCTGATCGACGAGTTGAAATCGATGTTCTATCATCGCCAAAATAAAATGACGATGCGCAGAAAATTCGAAGGACGTTTGTGGAAAAAGGAAGAGACATTTCGCGAATATGTCCACGAAAAAATTATCCTGGGGAATCGTGTTCCGATTGACGCCGACGAATTGCTAGACTATGTTATAGACGGAATCCCAGATAATAAGAAAGAATCCCTGCTGGAGGCGTTTGAGAAGATTGTCCTGCGAGATCGAGGTACGCCGGGCTCGAATCGTACGGATAAACGGGGCAACGGTCCATCAAAGGCTGAGAAGAACGAACAAAGCGAGAAGAATGACTCGAGCGGCAGCGAGGCGAAGAAGACGACGGCGAGCACGAAGCGCTGCTACAATTGCGGCATGCGCGATCACGTTAGTGCGGCATGTCCGACAAAGGCATTGGGCGCAAAATGTTTCGAGTGCGGCGAACATGGACACATTGCATCAAAGTGCCCGAAAAAGAACGATGGACCCAAGAGTGCTTGCGCGGTGTCGCACTCTCGGCGTAAAAAATACATGAAAGACGTAATGATAAACGGTAAGGTTATAACGGCGTTGATCGACACTGGGAGCGATATCTCATTGATGCGTGCAGACGAGTACGTCAGAATAGGCTCGCCCCGACCTCAGTCGACTGAAGTTCGTTTCGATGGAGTAGGATCCGAGGACATTCCAGCTCTGGTCGAATTTCAAACTAAGATAACGATCGACGAAAATTCCTATCCGATTCTCATTAGAATTGTTTCCGATACGGTTTCGCGACAAAACTTATTGATTGGTGCCGATTTCCTCGATACAGTAGAAATAAATGCAAAAAACGGGAAAGTACGTATAAGTCCGATTTGCGAAGAGATTGACGGAAACGAACGGCCGGAAATATTCCAGATAGATGTAGAGAGTGTGAAGGAAGTTAATAAAGTAGACCTTCTCAGCATTAAAGACGCGGATTCGAGGCGCGAACTGACGGGTTTAATTGAGAACTATAATCCGAGCAAGACGGTCGAAGCCGACATCAAGATGAAACTCGTATTGAAGGATGACGAACCGGTGTATCAGAAAGCGAGGCGGCTCGCATCACTAGAGAGAGAGATCGTAAACGCGCAGATCGATGAGTGGGAAACGCAGGGAATAGTCTGACCTTCCTCGTCCGACTATGCAAGCCCTGTGGTGTTGGTAAAAAAGAAGAACGGTTCACACAGGTTGTGCGTTGATTATCGACTCCTGAACAGAAAGATAGTTAGAGATCGGTATCCGTTACCGCTGATAGAGGATCAGATGGATCAGTTGCAAGGCACTAAGGTTTTTAGTACGCTTGATCTGAAAAACGGGTTTTTCCACGTGCGTATGGACGATTCGAGCGTAAAGTACACAGCGTTTATCGTTCCTGACGGGCAGTACGAATTTTTGCGAGTGCCATTTGGCCTGTGCAACTCCCCTTCGGTCTTCCAGAGATATATAAACGCGATTTTCCGAGACCTAATCCGAGACGGCGTAGTACTGGTGTATATGGACGACCTGATTGTTCTCTCCGACGATGATAAAAACGGGTTAAAGAATCTTGCAAGGGTGCTTGAAACAGCGAGTAAAGCCGGCCTAATGATTAATTGGGAAAAATGTTGTTTTTTGCAAGGAAAAGTTGAATTCCTTGGTCACACGGTTGAAGGCGGCTCTATCCGACCTTCCGAGCATAAGACGGAAGCAGTTAGACGTTTCTCGGAACCAACAAATATACGACAGGTACAAGCGTTTCTCGGTCTAACCGGATATTTCAGGAAATTTATTCCGCGTTATTCGACGATCGCGCGACCATTGTCTAATCTTCTGCGAGCGAACGTAAAGTTTGGTTTTGGGTCGGTCGAGAGAGACGCATTTACGCGATTGAAAATAATGTTGAGCGAGCGACCGGTGTTGAGTCTGTATCGAGTCGGCGCTGACACGGAGCTACACACCGACGCGTCAATGTACGGCTACGGAGCGATTCTCCTACAGCGAGACAGTGTAGATCAAATGTTACACCCAGTATATTTTGCGAGCGGCAAGACGACTCCGGCGGAAGAAAAATACACAAGCTACGAGCTAGAGGTGCTGGCGATAATCAGGGCGCTAAAACGTTTTCGTGTGTATCTGCTCGGGTTACCGTTCAAAATAGTGACGGACTGCCGCGCTTTCACACTAACAATGAACAAAAGAGACCTTTGCGTGCGAGTGGCTCGGTGGGCTTTGTTATTGGAGGAATTTCAATATACAATCGAACACCGACCGGGTAAGAGTATGGTGCACGTCGATGCTCTCAGCCGCAACCCGTTACCATCGTGCTTGACGATCGACGAGTGCGAAGAAGGGTTGACTGCCCGACTCAGAAGAGCACAAAGAGAAGACGACGAGATAAAAAAGAAGTTAAATGACGCGCAGCGAGGGCAACTCGACGGCTACATCGTGCGAGGTGGACTCCTCTACAAGGACGACGATGACGACGTACGACTGGTCGTACCGGAAGCGATGCAACTGCAAATAATTCGACGGGCGCACGAGCGAGGCCACTTTGCAGTCGGCAAAACAGAGACGCTGGTGAAAAACGACTACTGGATACCCAGATTACGACCGAAAGTCGAGAAGGTCGTGCGAAATTGTATTTCGTGTATTTTGGCAGAGCGGAAACAAGGAAGGCAACAATGTCTTCTCAACCCGATAGAAAAAGGAAGCGTGCCACTTGATACCTATCACATCGACCATCTAGGCCCGCTACCGTCAACAAAGAAGAGCTACGTACACATCTTCTGCGTAGTGGACGCGTTCTCGAAGTTTGTTTGGCTGTATGCGACGAAATCCACAACAGCCGTCGAAGTAATTGAGCGTTTGCGAAAACAGTCGAACGTTTTTGGCAATCCGAGGAGAATAATCTCAGACCGAGGGTCTGCTTTCACGTCGAAAGAATTCGAGAATTATTGCAAAACAGAAACGATTGAGCATTTGTTGATAGCGACTGGAGTCCCGAGAGGTAATGGTCAGGTCGAGCGATTGAACCGAACCCTGATACCATTATTGACGAAACTATCAGCACCAAGGCCACACGAATGGCATAAATATGTCGACGCTGTACAGCAGTGTCTAAATACGACGCCGCAAAGAAGCATTGGAATGACACCTTTCCGCCTGTTGTTCGGCATCCACCCACGTATCCGAGATAATCCGGATGTCCGAGAGCTGCTACAGTGCGAGCTGGTTACTGCCTTCGAAGACACGAGAGATGAGTTACGACAGCAAGCGAAAGAGTGTATCGAGCGAGTACAACGCGAGAACAAGAAGAACTACGACTCAAAGAGGAAAGAAGCATGGCGCTATCGAGAGAACGATATCGTTGCTATTAGACGAACCCAGCAAGGTCCCGGATTGAAGTTCGCGCACAAATATCTCGGTCCGTACGAAGTGATAAAAGTTTTGCGCAACGACCGATACGTTGTTCGTAAAATTGGCGAACGCGAAGGGCCTCTACAAACTTCTTCATCTGCAGACTCCATGAAGCCATGGATAGTCGACGATGATGACATCCCCTCCGACAACGACGAAGAAATCGAAATTGACGAAAATTCTGGGCGAATATTCGGTCAGGACGGCCGAGTGTAGGAAGCGATATTTCTCGAAATCTCCGCGGTGCGATATACACAGAACGAGGCATAGCCTCTCGCGCGGCTAGGTAAACAAACCGAGCGCTTTGTTATTGTAAGCCGTTGAGCGTCGCGATAGGCGTGAAGCGAGGCGAGTGGTCGAGCGCCGGGGAGGAGAGTCTCGCGTAGAAAAGAAAGCAGTTGACGACTGGCCACGAATGACGAAACACGTGCGCATCCGAGTTTTCTGTATCTTTGTTCTCATTAACTTCATTTAATAAACGTTTTATAGACTTTACTGATTTCAATAAAATAAACCAGCCTATCCTCACTTATCCTGAAAATAAAGACTACAATTTTGTGTCCCAATTTTTGCCCAGCATCCAAAACCAGTAGGACGCCGGGCCATCTTGCCCCGCCCGCCCCCTTTATGGATCCCAGGTTTTCCGATGGCGATGGACGAATACAGTTGCAAAAATAGACAGATTTTTGCACAGTTTTTCTCCAAACGACATTACCGCACCCCATGCATGTGTCTTACACACATTTGTACCTCCGACATGCAAAGAACGATGCGGAAGTGAGCAGGTTCGCCAGGAGCGAGCCCCCAGCCTCCATTACGTTTTCTTGGGTTTTCTCTCTACCCCCCCCCCCCCCCATATCGGAATAGAAAAGCTTATGGCTCACTCTCTTCCGCCAGCTCCTTTTCTCTCGCTGTTGGAGCCAGCATCGCCCCAGCATCCCCCCAGCATCCCCCCAGCATCGCCCCAACCTCGATATCCCGTTGCGCGCTCTTGGGATATTGAGATTGATATCGACGGCATACTTATGCATCGTGTACCCGGACCAAGGCGAACCGCCCCCCCCCCCCCCCTCTGTCCCGCAACATCTTTTCTCCGTGAAAAATATGAAATCCTTTCATCTATATATACGGAGCGTAGATACGAAGGAGTGGCCGGAGGTTTCGAAGGCAAAGAGACGGAAATTGTTGGAGGTAAAACAAAACAGGATAGTGTACGGGTATCCGCTGGATCTATATTTGCCTGGTATATACATGGGGGCGCCGGAGACTTGGCTATAACGTTGTATTATACCGTGCCACCGGATTACACCGCCGACGACGGTTTATGGGATGTACCGGGAAAATGTCATCATTTACGGTTTACCCGTGGGGTTGTTCTTTTTTTTTTTGCTTTTCGCTTGTCTCCTTTACGATCTCGCGTCGCCGCGAGGAACGCAAAGTTCGCGCGAAACTTGGAAAGGCCCCGGGTGTTATTGTTGCTCCGATCCGGCGACGGGGAGCAACCGCACACGCGGCTACGGACACCAACTACTTGTTAGTTGATACAGCTCTGGCCTAGGAGCACACAGGAAGTTTGTCTTTAACTCTCAAATCTTCTCGAGTGTTTCCGTCTTGAAAACTTAAGCGACGACGTGTATGCATACTTTTTTTTTACTTTTCGGGATATCGGTCTCTGCTCTCGGATACGATTAATGATCATAATGATAATCATTGTCATGATTTTAATTTGTTTCGTTTTACGGCTTTAACCTGATTTAGTAGAGCTCAGAATAATAGATTTTATAATAATACTAGCAGTTATCGCGCGCTTATCCCAAATCTCGATAGTTACAAGACCTTCACAAATTTGTATTATTATAAAATAATTTAATAATTATTAAATTATTAAATTATTAAATTAATTACTAATTATGCTATTAGTTACGCGCGCGTAATAATTTAATTAGTATGAGAGAAAGACCTGAACAGAGCTTCTGATAGGGAAATTTAAAGATAAATACATTTTTAATCCAGACGGTGTCGTCTATCGGATATTTCCAAGAAAACGTCGTAATCCTTGGCGTTTGGATTATAGCGTTCACGTTAATTTAAAATATAACCTTAACCACACAACTGACAAACACATGGTCCGGTTTATTTGACTGAAATTGGTAATCGAACGGCTCCAGCTTCAGGCTCGTACGCAGCCAATCTAGCAGCATTTCTTAAGCGACGACAATACATATCGAAAATGCGAGTTTTTTGGCCACTGATTTGTTAAAGAGGGAACAAATAATAAGATTAATAATACAGAATACAGGCTAAAATACGTTTTATAAATTTTAATAGATAGTAAGTTTAATTAAATTAAGGTGAAGTTAACAAAACGTTAGGATTTTATTTTTTATTGAAACAATTGAAATTAAGGCATAAGGGTTTGGTCCAAAAACACAGATGAATTTTCAACATTTTATTTTCACGCCGGTATTCGTAGGTCAAGGTCGGGATTTTGCACACAGTTTAGTACGAGATGTTAGTTTCAGTTTTTTTTAACTCCCGACTGCCCGCTAGGGCAAAAAGACGGGAGTTATGCGTTTCACGGCGATCAGGCGTTTCCTTGGTATCCAGTGTTCTCCGAATCGACAAAATTCTCTTGACGAAATTTGGCAAGCAGTTTCTTTAAATCGTGGCCAGTGTCTTTTTTCAGGTTTTCTTACGATGCGACGCGATTTCACAGAGATAAAGGCTTTTCGGAAAGAATTATGTTTGTCCATATCGAAATTACAGCGAGATATGCCGCCATCTTTTGCCTTTTCACCGTGTATCGCAGCTAATTTCACAGTGGCTCAATGCACGATCCCCCAAGCATTTCGTGTTTTCGCTACGAATGAGCTGTCAACACTATATATTTACTGTGATTTTTTTTCATTGTTAATTATTATTTTTATATTCGGTGCATTAAGTATTACCGAACACATTATTTACGCGCTTAACCTTACTTCTTATTAATTATGGTGTTTCGTGCGTGACCAGTGTGTGAATTAACTACATTCGGTGCAATAATTATAATCGAACACGTTATTTAAAAAAAAACAACAAAGTTCATCGAAGACAAAATTGTTCCATTTTGTTTTTGTTGTGAAAGTGCATCGCTGACACCAAAGTAATTGCGCAAGGTCTCAGTCTCTTTTGTACCAAAATTCTTTATGGTCGAGTTATACGAACTTCCATTAGAAGTTACAGAATTCAGTAAACTTTTTACACATCGACCATGAAAGATCATGTTGCGAAAGGAATGAGGCGCTGCGCAGTAACTTTGGTTCAATGGGGCAATCGACAGCTGCGGCATGTAACAAATGGAAAAAGATTGGCTTCGATGAACTGTATTATAGATACTTTTTTACTTTTTTAAAAATTTAACATAAAAAAAAAGAAGTTGAAACATTTTGTAAAACTCTAAAATACATGACTCAAAGGATTTGAAAAGTACTAAAAAAAAGTGAAAGAGTTTCATCGATGAACAATTATTCTTCTATGACAATGTTCATTGAAGACAAAATTGTTCCATTTTGTTTTTGTTGTGGATTCCATCGCTGACACCAAAGTAATTGCACAAGGTCTCATTCTCCTTGTAACAAAATTCTTTATGGTCGAATTATACGAACTTCCATTAGAAGTTACAGAATTCAGTACACTTTTTATGCATCGACCATGAAAAATCATGTTGCGAAAGGAATGAGGCCCTGCGCAGTAACTTTGGTTCAATGGGGCAATCGACAGCTACGGCATGTAACAAATGGAAAAAGATTGGCTTCGATGAACTGTATTCTAAATCTTTTTACTTTTTTTTTAATTTAACATTTAAAAAAGCATGAAATAAAAAAAAATTAAAATAAAAAAAAACTCCCGACTGTGAAAAATGTGTGAATGAAAAAAAGTACAAGTAAAAATGAAAACGTCTAAAAAAAAATCTTACAAAAAAAAAAACAAAAATTATGAACGATAAAAAAACGGTTAATAAAAAAGTAACTTCAAAAAGGATGAAATAATTAATGCTGCAACAATAACTAATATTGTTCATAAACAATAATAGCAGTAATTAACAATAAATAGTGATAATTAATAATAATTAATTAATCGTAATTATTCATTGATAATCTTCGCTACAGTCGGGAGACGTCTCCCAGTAGCGCGTTGTGAGGGGAGACGTCTCCCGACTGTAGCGAAGATTATCAATGAATAATTACGATTAATTAATTATTATTAATTATCACTATTTATTGTTAATTACTGCTATTATTGTTTATGAACAATATTAGTTATTGTTGCAGCATTAATTATTTCATCCTTTTTGAAGTTATTTTTTTATTAACCGTTTTTTTATCGTTCATAATTTTTGTTTTTTTTTGTAAGATTTTTTTTTAGACGTTTTCATTTTTACTTGTACTTTTTTTCATTCACACATTTTTTTATTGAAAAATATCAATTAACAATGGACATCGTATCTCAAAATCTATCGTCTGATTGAGGTGAAATTTGGACAGATAACATTGGATTATAACATTTTCTATCTAATGACCCGAGGATTAAAAAAAGTTCATTTATTTATTAATAACAAACTACTAAGGTCTTCTTTTTCGTAAAAATGAAAAAAACTCAAAGTTCATAACACCTTTTATTAACTGTGTGTAAAAATCCAACCTTGTCCTTCTATTAGATGCATTAAAAAAGAATGTTGAAAATCGACCTGTCTTTTGGACCAAATACTTACTACTTGGTAGCTTTAAGCGCTAGGATATGCACGCTTTGCGTTAAATCTAACGATGTGACAATATCCGATTTAATCATTTTATCCACCAACAACAATAACATCAACAACAACAACAATAATAATAATAATAATATAATAATAATAGTTGAAATTCAGCAAAGTCTGCGATAAAGCTCTACCGAATAATAAAAAAAATCGATTCTAGGTATAAAAAATAAAAAAAAATCGCGCAACAACATTTATAAGAAACATGACCGCCGAAAAGCGACTGACATATTTTTATGGAGGAAAGGAGTGGGGGGTGTGGGGTACAATGTTCGCATGATAAGTACGACGGAATACAGCGATACATTAGGCACTTCGCGGTATACATTTATCTTTGCGTAACGGTACACGCGAGTCCAGGAGGATTTGGTACAAAGCATTAGAAAGGACTCGAGTAGACGAAGCGGGTTTGTGTCGGAAGTAGGTGGCGGGTGAGGATGAGGGCCGCGGGGAGGGGGATTATGGTCGTAAGAGGGTCTCTCCCGCTATGCAAATCACGGTGTGGCGGGTTCGAGTGAGGGCAGCAGTAAGGAGAGCGCCAGAGTATACACTGAGAGGAGCGGTGAAGAGGCCGGCAGAGGATAGACCCAAAAGCGCGGAAGAGGGAAGGTGTCGTTCTCTCTTCGTGTGTACTCGCGACCGAAATTCTGTCTCCGTACTGCGGACGGGGTACCAAGCATCTAGAATCTCATTTTAGTACCGTGAAAGCTCGTGACGCGATTCTCTCCATGGTTTCCCTCGACCGTCGTAGATACACACATATATACATCTATACATCTGTATATATATACATACATATATACATACATACATACATACATACATACATGCATGCATGCATGCATACATACATACATATGTGTGTGTGTGTGCAGTTCCGTATACCGGCTAGGTAGCCACGAATCGACGGTTCCTTGAGGCAAACGGGGAGAAACTGCGCCGCACGCGGTATCCAGCTCTATGTATGTGTATACGCAATATAACACCGAGAATAATGCGCTCCCGAGCTCGACGAAGCTTTTAGTACTTCAAAATTTTTTTGTTTTGCATTTTTTTTGTCTCTCCGTAGACAATGTTTGCGGCGCTCGTTCGGTACGGAGGGACGCCCGCACAGTAGTTACCGACCGGGGAGTGCAATGTTTAAGGATAATGCGAGACGCACGAATTTTTTTTTTCTATTTCAATTATTTATAGAGGAACGACATTTTTTGCTTACCAGCGGGAAAAGACGCGTTTTCGTGGAAAGGAACGGTTTTCAGACTTTTCATTGTTTGAATATTTTTTTTTTGGTTTCTTTTGCGAGATGAGTTTGGTGGAATTTTACTGGGAGGAGATAAAGAAATATTAAAGTCTCGGGTACTTTTTGTACTTCCAAAATTTTTTTCATTTTTATTTTTGTTTTTCATAGTTTACAGTGCTTGCGGCTCTCGTTCGGCGCGGAGAGACGTTCGCACTGCAGTTACCGACGGGGAAACGCAATGTTTAAGGATAATGCGAGACGCGCAGATTTTTTTCTACTTCTATAATTCATTGTCGAGGAACGTGATTTTTTGCTCACTCTTGGGGAAAAGTGCGTTCTCGTGGAAAAAACGGTTTTCCGACTTTTATTGTTTAAATATTTTTATTTATTTCATTTTTCGAGAACATTCGGTGAAATCTTACAGAGACGCGTTAAAGAAGGGTATTCCAGTTTAGGGTATCCTTGGACACTCGCGAACTATTACTTTTACCGCAGAGCATCTGCATAACTCTTATAGGTGTAGAATAAATTATTACCGCGTGCACAGGTCCGTAAATTTCGCAAAAATGTCTCGTCCGCGAGGGTTCAAACATCCTTTATTAATTTCAAATATTTTATGATTTAAAAAGATGTGAATATTTTTTTTTTTTTATCGTGTAATTATCAAAATATTTTTTGAATTTTTTCTACTTCAATCCATTCTAGAGCAACGAAAATTGGTTGCTTACCCGCGGTGAAAAATGCGTTCTCGTAGGAAAAAAATGGTTTTTAGACTTTTTATTGTCTCAATTTGTTTTTATTTCATTTTTCGAGAACGTAGGTTAAATTTTGCAGGCATGAGATAAAGATTAATCTCGAGAGGAACAACTCTTATAGCTGTTGGACAAATTGTAACCGCGTGCACAGGTCGGTAAAATTTACATAATATTGATTATCCACAACGATTCAAAAATTCTTCATAGCTTTCAAAGATGTTACCATAAAAAAAAAAATTATAACAATTTTTGTTTACATCTTCTAATAATTAAGACATTTTTTGAAAACATTTTCTCGACGCAGATACCGAACCTAATATCCATCTTTGCCAATAATCAACCATATGTAATTTATCCGAGTGACGTCACGACCGATTGCGTCCGATCGATCGAGAGCCAGAATTAACTTCACCCGAAACGCGCGTGGAGTTAATATCCTCGATAATTCCCCTGCACTCTAACTAACGAGACGTCGTTCTTTTATCATAATTATTATTATCATCATCATCATTATTATTTCCCCTTTTGATTGCAGGTGACTCTAATCTTGTTTGCGGTTACCGCGACCGCGACACCGCCGCCCGGCCACGTCCATCGACCGAGCGACGATAAGGTAATGGCTTCGACGAATAAAAATTAAACAGAGTACTTAATCGCGATAATGGAAAGTTGGACGAGAAAAGAAGAAAAAAAGTAAAAAAAGAAAAAAAATAGAGAAAACAAGTGATTCAGTTGATTCGCAATGACGTGCCCGTGTCAGTCTCTCCCGCGAATTCGAGACCTGAATAATAGAATAAACTTGTGCGCTCCGCCCGTTCCTTGCGGTCTGTGTACGACACACCGTATCTACTTCTCTCTACGTGTTTACGAGTGGGCCGGGCGCTTTTGCCGTTGCCGGACAGGTTCGTCTTCCCGCGGCTGGTCTCCGCATCTGCGGTTCCCCGGAGCGACGTCGGGTTCGCTTGTGTACAAATCTCGTCGCACCGGCCACAGTAGTAGCGGCCAGTACCGGTAGTAGTAACGGCCAGTACTGGTAGTACTAGCGGCTCGTCTCGGTCAGACGCGAAACGGTGACGACAGTCGGCATCGTACACACCCACAATTTTCTTTCCGTCGAGTGCGACCCCCCCCCCCCCCCCAGTATCGGACTTTCCGATAAGTATCGACCGCCGACAACCGTCAGGGCGTATCTCGGCTCGTTTTGCCCGGAAAATCGTGCGACATACGCCCTTGCGGCTTCGAGCACTCGACGTGCACAAATCTCGTCGCAGTTACCTCAAATCTTGTCAAGTGCTTCCGGCTTGAAAATGTTGTCACAATATATATGTATATAGATTTTTTTCATTCTTCGGAATATCGTTCAAGAATAATAATAATAATAATAATAATAATAATTATTATTATTATTATTATTATTATTATTATATATAATTATATATAATAAAGTTAATAAGTTTTCGTGACCCCTATATTTTTTTGCATTTGCGTGTACCGTCCGACTGGGGAACAACGAATATGAGTGCCAGACCGTTGCCAAATGTACCAATCCGAAAATATTTGCCCTCAAAGATGGACAAAAAAATTGGTTTTTCGCCTCTCCAGACAAATTGCTCGCGATATATGTCAATTTTGGCACTCGTGTGTGTGCGAGTACACGCGAGCACACTATTGGATGTATTTTTTTCCCGCATGTGCTCCAAAATTTTGTTTTTTCGCCATTTATGTGTTTTTTTCAACCTCGGCGACACCCTGTATTTCGTAATTCCGAGCGAAATACGGGTCAAATCTGGCAATTTTTTACACTCTCGAGTTGCGTCCGGCTGGAGAACGACGAATATGGGCTCTGAAGCGATGCCGAATGTTTTAATTCGAAAATATTCGCTCTCGAAGCTGAAAAAATTTCCGGCGACATTTTACTTTTTGGCGTCTCAAGGCGAATTACGCGTGAAATATGTCTGCGTTTTCACGCGTGTCTATGCGACTACACACGAGGACCCTATTGCATGTATTTTTTTTACTTCATATGCTGTAAACATTTTTTTTACGTTAATTATGTGTTTTTTCCAACTTCGGCGAAACCCGGTATTTCGTGATTCTGGGAGAAATACGGGTCAAATCTGGCAATTTTTTGCACTCTCGAGTTGCGTCCGCGAAGGGAACGACGAATATGGGCGCTGAAGCGATGCCGAATGTCTTAATTCGAAAATATTCGCTCTCGAAGCTGAAAAAATTTCTGCGACATTTTACTTTTTGGCGTCTCAAGGCGAATTACGCGTGAAATATGTCCATGTGTTCACCCGTGTGTATGCGACTACACACGAGCAACCTATTGGATGTATTTTTTTTACCTTAATATGCATCGAAAATTGAATAATTACGGTTTTTATGTGTATTTTTAAATCTTGTATTTTTTTTTGTGTCCCATCTGTATGAGATTTTGGCACACCCCACTTCCCCAGGATTGTTGATGATTGCCACGTTATAATAAATTTTTAGACCAGGTATATAAATATATATTTTTTAAAATTAATTTCACATTGCTTTCCCCTCTTTTTTTAAAGCGGGAGCCGAAATTTATCGACAAATTAATGTGTTTATTCGATTTATTTAATTAACAAAAATAAAGGCAATTTCGTTGTTTGTTCGCTCATAAAGCAAGGTTTGTTGTTATGTCAAAGCGTGTTTTCGAGATAAAAAGAGGAAGCAATGGGAAATTTTTAACTTCCACTTAAAAAAAATAATTTTTTAATAACGTCCAATAAAAAAAATTAATTCAACAATTAATTTGATGTGATGTTGACACCCGGCAACCGCATTACAAGTTGTAATCGAAAAACGATAGATATAATGTATATCTCGAGGACAATACTTCGGACCGTTTCAAATTCACGAGGAAGTAGTATATTCATCGTTTAAGGATGCATCACACATACATTCCCAATCAAAAGTTTAATTCGATCGAAATTTTAGTACTTCCCGACATGCCAAAAATCTGAAAAAAAAATCGGCCGTACTATGTCAAGACTTTTGATTTGGCATAATAATAATAATGCCAAAAGTTGTTAACAAATGATTAGAAAAATAAATTGTTTTAAAAAAATTTGACAACTTTCGATTTTTTCATTTTAAATGAATTCCTTGATTTTTAGAATTTATATGAATGTTTTCAGAATTTTCTAACATTTCAATTTTTGTTTTTTTTTATTTTTTGTTTGGACAAATCGATGTAGAGTCACGAATTTCGGACATTATGTTTCCGTATCTCGATTATACAGTACACACAAAAAGTTTCGAGGCCATTGCGCCAACCATTCGGTAGTTATGGCCTTAAAAAAATTTCAAAAACTAAACATTCAAATATGTTAGAAATAAAAAAAAATTCACGTGGTTTCTAGAAAATTAATGAATTCATTAAAAAAGCGAAAAAAAGGTTTACTGATTATTTTTTGAATGATTTTTTTAGCAATTTGTTAATAACTTTTTGACATTATTATTATGCAAAATAATTAATGTTGTTGGCACTATTAATACAGTTGATTTTTTTTTAGAATTTTATACCGTTAGGAATTGATCAAATGTTCATTGAATCTCACTTTTGGCTGAAAATGTACGTGTGAAGCATCCTTAACCAGCTCTTATTCGTTTATTCTGCAGATCTTTCCGTGTTTTTGATTCTCTTCTCTCTTCTGCGAAGCAAAACTTATTGTTCAATAAGCTTTGCCTTCAATATCTCGTACGAAGTAGGGCATGTCCTGTTGCGTGAAAATAATTTCTTTTCCGGTGGATATACATTCGGCGAACATGCATGTAAAAAATACCAGGATAGTGTAGTTAGGTCGTGATTAAGACTTGGATGTACCATGGGCAGTTACATCCGAGGATAGTTAATATAAATATTTTGTCGAATCAATAAAAGAAGTAACATAATAAATATTCCGAGTGGACATATGTAGGAGACGGAGGACATTCCGATGGAGATATAAACGTCTCCATTTGTTTCCTTAGTATGGAGGATTTAGATGGAACCAATAATTAAATTAAATTAAACTAAAGTAACCTAGCGTTCGGGCGCGAAGCGCCCGATCGCTAGTAATAATAATAATAATAATAATAATAATAATAATAATAATAATAATAATAATAATAATAATAATAATAATAATAATAATAATAATAATAATAATAATAATAATAATAATAATAATAATAATAATAATAATAATAATAACAATAATAAAGTCCGCGTGTTCACGCGTGTGTATGCGACAATACTCGAACATCCTATTGTATGATTTTTTTCCGCGTATTAGAGCTGCAACTTCTTCGGGTATCCGGATAACCCGGATTACGCGGATCTAATGGATCTAACGCTTCAGAACTGGATAGTTCAGGTATCCGGATATCCGGATCCACCCGAACTATCCGAATATCTGGATACTCAGATCCACCGGAACTATCCGGGTATCCGGATACACGCATCCACCCGAACTATCCAGGTTTTTGCCCCATCAGGATGCGTCGGTGGGCTCCCATTTTGCCTCCCATAATACAGAGTCAGACAGCCAGACAGATCTGGCTGTCTGGCTGACCTATACCCCCTTACCCCGATTTGCCTCCCACGATTTAAGGAGCTCCCACTTTGCCCCATCGATACATCCCGATTTTTTACCCCATTTTGCCCCATCGATATAACCCGATTTTTTTGCCCCGTTTTGCCCCACCGACGCATCCCGATTTTTTTGCCCCGTTTTGTCAAATCCATACATAGCGATCTTTGGTCCCGATTGCATCACCGACGCATCCCGATTTTTTCCCCCTTATTGCCCCAACGATGTGTTCCGATTTTTTTGCCCCATCGATACAACCCGATTTTCTTGCCCCGTTTTGCCCCATCGATATATTTCGATTTTTTCCCCCCTTTTGCCCCATTGATGCATTCCGATTATTCATGAATAATTCGTGAATATTTGATTAATTCGTGTTATTCATGAATTGTTCATGAATATTTGAATAATTCGTATTATTCATGACTAAATGTATTATTGAAATTTTCGAATTCAATTTCAAATTTCAAATTTTCAAATTTTGAATTGTATGCCAATATTCAATTGAATTCAATTCAAGTGCTATTCGCACATCCCTAGGGTAGACCTAGATCGCGAGAGAAACGCTCCGGTCAAGCTAGACCTCGAGGAAGTCATCGCGATACACGTGGGCCGCGAGAGAGACGGTCCGGTGAAGCTTGACCTGAAGGAAATAATCGCGATGCACCTAGACCGCGAGAGAAACGCTCCTGTTAAGCTAAACCTCTTATTATCTGATTAGATTAGGTGTACCCTGACTAGATTAGGTGTACCCTGACTAGATTAGGTGTACCCTGACTAGATTAGGTGTACCCTGACTAGATTAGGTGTACCCTGACTAGATTAGGTGTACCCTGACTAGATTAGGTGTACCCTGACTAGATTAGGTGTACCCTGACTAGATTAGGTGTACCCTGACTAGATTAGGTGTACCCTGACTAGATTAGGTGTACCCTGACTAGATTAGGTGTACCCTGACTAGATTAGGTGTACCCTGACTAGATTAGGTGCACCCGGATAATTCGAATATCCGGGTATCCGGATCCCAGGATAATTCGGATATCCGGATAGTTCAGGTATCCGGATATCTGGATCTGAAGCATCGGATTCGCCTGATCCGGATAGTTCGGGTACCCGGATATCCGGCTAACCCGGATACAAGTGGCAGTCCTACCGCATATGCTCCAATTTTTTTTTCGGTATTTATGTGTTTTTTCAACTTTGGCGACACCCTGTTTTTCATGCTTCCGGGTGCAATATAGGTTAAATCTGGCAATTTTTTGCACTCGCGAGTTGTTTCCGGCTGGGGAACAATGAATATGAGCGCTGAAGGGCTGTTGAATGTTTTAATTCGGAAATATTGGCTCCCAATCTTGAAAAAAATGTCCGGCGACATTTCCGGGTACATTTGAATCGAGTAACTCGCCAGCACGTTCAAGCGGCTAATTTTTAGGCGTTTTGACCGGCTCAGCCGTTTCGGCCGGCTAAGCCATTTTGGCCGGCTCAGCCGGTCAGATGGATGTGCCTTTGGCTAACTTAGCCGGTCAGATAGATGAGCCATTGGCCAACTTAGCCAGCATAGGCGGCTTGGCCCGACTAACGTTACAGCCCTACTTCGTGAATAAAGAAATATTGTGAGAAGGCGATATGAAAATTTCAATTTTCAATTTTTTTGCGGAAACGGTATGACGGATCACAAAAAGACCAACGAAGGACATTGGATTTGTTCGTATTACGAGAACAATGTTATCCACGTTTATGATAGTATAAATAAAAAATCATTGGAAAGAACTGCAAATATTTACTTGCAGAATCTATTTTCATTTAGAACGGAAATGGTATTTCATAACGTTCAAAACCAAAGAAACGCCGTTGATTGTGGTTTATTTTCTATCGCTTTTGCGGTTTCGTTAAGTTTTGGTAAGGTTCCATCGACAATTTCGTACGACGAATCAAAATTGCGATCTCATTTACATGAAATGTTAGTGAACAATGTGTATGGAGAGTTTCCATACATGAGTGATAGTATCGGTAGAGAGTCAATAAGCAAAAATCAACAATATCGGTGACGATGATTGCAAAATTTGAATAAGATCAAATATAATTTTACACGAAGTGACGAAGTGATAGAATCCAACAGAATGATCAATCAAGAAAGAAAACGAAATGAGCGTAGCAAAGAACAGACTCAGGCAATGGACGTCCTTCATATTTCTTTGAAGAATAAAAAATTAAATACCCAAAATAAAAAGCGAGGTAGAAAATCGGATAATTATCAAATCCAACGAACAAGTTCTAATGATCCACCTACTTTTCTATCCAATAGTAAAAATTTCAAATATCATATGCCCCGAATGCGTTCTATTTCTTCCGAAAAAGGGAAACGAAACACACCAAAAGCAAACGATAATAAAATATCAAACGTAAATGTGACCGCAAAAGAAAATGCTAGCACTGTAATCAGTAAGAATACCGATGGTGGTATATCAAGAAAAAAGCGTACCGCGTCTAAGAAAGTTTCAAATCAGCCTATAGAAGTCAGCCAGATTTTCTTAAAAAATAAAAATTTGAACTCACAAAGAACGAAGCGAGATAAAACGTTATAATTATGAAATTCAATGTAGAAGTACCATTGATAGTATCGACTGGTCGAAATAAGTATAAGAAATAAAAAATTCAGAAGCACGGAGATTGTATCATTTCCTCAAAGCCTGAGATAAACTAACAAAAAAAACACAAGTTAGAGAAATAAAAAAATAAAAAATTGACTGAGAGTACATTTACAGATATGATAGTAAATAAAAATAAAAGCTCAATTGAGATTTCGAATATAAAAGACGAGTCAAACAATAATAGCATAAACACTGACTCTTGCAGCTCTGCCGATGGGGTTAATAATAGTAGTCAAAAATTTAAATTGAAAAAAAAGAAGTAAAAAAATAACTATTATGTTATAGATAGTCTAAATGATATTGATTTTATAGACGAAAACTTGATAGTTTAACATTACATTGGAAAAATGGATATTGTTTGTGAGTTTTGTGAATCTTTAAATTTTGATGGGGAACAACCGTTTGATAAAAAACGTAATAAATGTTGCCACAAAGGCAAAGTAAAATTATCGGAAGCCGAAGATTATCCTGGTATTTTGAAAAATGTATTCACTGGCAATTCGAAATATAGTAAGTACTTTGAAGAAATATACGTTCTTATAACAACGCTCTTGCATTTGCAAGTGTGGGAGCAAAATTAGATAATCCAGCTGGAAAAGGGCCATTTGTTTTTCGAATTCATGGACAAATGTATCATAATACATTCGCAATGCATCCAGACGAAGGTCTAGAAAGAAAATATGGTTAATTATATGTTATCGATTCAAAACAGGCAAATTGTGAATGATTAAACAAAAAATTCAATTCAAAGGTTGCTGAAAATTTACTATTGGATCTAGATCAGTTGATTAGACAAATCAATGCTTTTGCGAATGCATATAAAATGATGGCGGACTTAGAAAAGGAGGAACCTATAAAACATTCTTTTGAAAACCGAAGTGTAACGCCATAACAATATTACAGCTATCGTTTATCTTGTATAGGACAATTCACGCCTTGTTTACACGCGGGGAATTTAACCCAATAATACATAGTTGACGTTTGGAGTAAAATCGAAGGTGAAAGATTAAAATATATTAGACAAGAACAAAAAGCGCTCAGATCGGAAATGTAGAGTGGATTAATGCATTATTTACAAGGATCAAGAAATTATAGTAATAATACTAGCGATCGGGCGCTTCGCGCCCGAACGCTAGGTTATTTTATTTTTATTTAATTTAATTGTTGGTTCAATCTAAATCCTCCATAGTGACAAAACAGATGTAGACGTTTATATCCCCATACATGGGGTAAACCTCTTTTTTAAATTCAAAAACATAAACCTATATTCAGTATGAGTACCATAAATATGATCTGCAAATAATAATTTTTTTAATCTGTTAATTTGCATATGAAATACGCGAATGACTAAATCTGGGCGATCAGATGCTGATTCACCTTCATTTAAATTTTCCAAAATTTCTGGCCATTTTGGGTGCATGTCATAATTATGAAGAGTTGAGGTTTTCCGTGTTTGTTATCTAAACATATAGCATCGAAATGCAATTGTAGGGTGCTCGTGGACTCGATTGGAATGATGACGGTAATATTACAATTTTGCTGGCAATTACCGTCATCGTTCCAAACGAGTCCACGAGCATCCAACAATTGTATTTCGATGCTATATCTTAAGATTAAAAAAAACACGGAAAACCTCAACTCTTCATAACTATGACATGCAACCCAAAATGGCCAGAAATGTTGGAAAATTTAAATGAAGTTGAATCCGCATCTGATCGCCCAGCTTCAGTCGTTCACGTATTTCATATGCAAGTTAACAGATTGAAAACATAATTATTTGCAGATCATATTTATGGTACTCATACTGAATATATTTATGTTATTAAATTTCAAAAAAGAGGTTTACCCCATGTATGGGGATATAAACGTCTACATCAGTTTTATCACTATGGAGGATTTAGATTGAACCAACAATTAAATTAAATTAAAATAAAATAACCTAGCGTTCGGGTGCGAAGCGCCCGATCGCTAATAATAATAATAATTATTATTATATATAATAAAGTTAAAAAGTTTTCGTGACCCCTATATTTTTTTGCATTTTCGTGTACCGTCCGACTGGGGAACAACGAATATGAGTGCCAGACCGTTGCCAAATGTACCAATCCGAAAATATTTGCCCTCAAAGATGGGAAAAAAATTTGGTTTTTCGTCTCTCCAGACAAATTGCTCGCGATATATGTCAATTTTGGCACTCGTGTGTGTGCGAGTACACGCAAGCACACTATTGGATGCATTTTTTCCCGCATGTGCTCCAAAATTTTGTTTTTTCGCCATTTATGTGTTTTTTTCAACTTCGGCGACACCCTGTATTTCGTGATTCCGAGCGAAATACGGGACAAATCTGGCAATTTTTTGCACTCTCGAGTTGCGTCCGGCTGGAGAACGACGAATATGAGCGCTGAACCGCTGCCGAATGTCTTAATTCGAAAATATTCGCTCTCGAAGCTGAAAAAATGTCTGGCGACATTTTACTTTTTGGCGTGTCAGGGCGAATTACTCGCGAAATATGTCCATGTGTTCACGCGTGTGTATGCGTCTACACACGTGCAACCTATTGGATGTATTTTTTTACCTCATATGCTGTAAACAAATTTTTTTACGTTAATTACGTGCTTTTTCCAACTTCGGTGAACCCCTGTATTTCGTAATTCCGGGCGAAATACGGATCAGATCTGGCAATTTTTTGCATTCTCGAGTTGCGTCCGGCTGGGGAACGACGAATATGGGCGCTGAACCGATGCCGAATATCTTATTTCGAAAATATCCGCTCTCGAAGCTGAAAAAATGTCCGGCGACATTTTACTTTTTGCCGTCTCAAGGCGAATTACGCGTGAAATATGTCCGCGTGTTCACGCGTGTGTGTGCGACTACACACGAGCACCCTATTGGATGTATTTTTTATCTCGTATGCTGCAAAAAAATTTTTTTTACGTTAATTATGTGTTTTTTCCAACTTCGGCAAAACCCTGTATTGGCAATTTGCAATTACAAATCTGGCAATTTTTTGCACTCTCGAGTTGTGTCCGCGAAGGGAACGACGGATATGGGCGCTGAACCGCTGCCGAATATTTTAATCCGAAAATATTCGCTCTCGAAGCTGAAAAAATTTCCGGCGACATTATACTTTTTGGCGTCTCAAGGCGAATTACGCGTGAAATATGTCCGTGTGTTCACGCGTATGTATGCGACTACACACGAGCAACCTATTGGATGTATTTTTTTTACCTTAATATGCATCGAAAATTGAATAATTACGGTTTTTATGTGTATTTTTAAATTTTGTATTTTTTTTGTGTCCCATCTGTACGAGATTTTGGCACACCCCACTTCCCCAGGATTGTTGATGATTGCCACGTTATAATAGATTTTTAGTCCAGGTATAAATATATATTTTTTAAAATTAATTTCACATTGCTTTCCCAACTTTTTTAAAGGTGGAGCCGAAATTTATCGACAAATTAATGTGTATTCGATTTATTTAATTTACAAAAATACAGGCAATTTCGTTGTTTGTTCGCTCATAAAGCAAGGTTTGTGTTTATGTCAAAGCGTGTTGTCGAGATAAAAAGAGGAAGCAATGGGAAATTTTTAAATTCCACTTAAAAAAAAAAATTTTAATAACGTCCAATAAAAAAAATTGATTCAACAATTAATTTGATGTGATGTTGACACCCGGCAACCGCATTACAAGTTGTAATCGAAAAACGATAGATATAATGTATATCTCGAGGACAATACATCGGACCGTTTCAAATTCACGCGGAGTAGTATATTCATCGTTTAAGGATGCATCACACATACATTCCCAATCAAAAGTTTAATTCGATCAAAATTTTAGTACTTCCCGACATGCCAAAAATCTGAAAAAAAATTGGCCGTACTATGTCAAGACTTTTGATTTGGCATAATAATAATAATGCCAAAAGTTATTAACAAATGATTAGAAAAATAAATTGTTTTAAGAAAATTTGACAACTTTCGATTTTTTCATTTTAAATGAATTCCTTGATTTTTTAGAATTTATATGAATGTTTTCAGAATTTTCTAACATTTCAATTTTTGTTTTTTTATTTTTTATTTTTGACAAATCGATGTAGAGTCACGAATTTCGGACATTATGTTTCCGTATCTCGATTATATAGTACACACAAAAAGTTTCGAGGCCATTGCGCCAACCATTCGGTAGTTATGGCCTTAAAAAAATTTCAAAAATGTTAGAAATAAAAAAAAATTCACGTGGTTTCTACAAAATTAATGAATTCATTAGAAAAGTGAAAAAAAGGTTTACTGATTATTTTTTGAATGATTTTTTTTAGCAATTTGTTAATAACTTTTTGACATTATTATTATGCAAAATAATTAATGTTGTTGGCACTATTAATACAGTTGATTTTTTTTTTAGAATTTTATACCATTAAGAAGTGATCAAATGTTCATTGAATCTCACTTTTGGCTGAAAATGTACGTGTGAAGCATCCTTAACCAGCTATTATTCGTTTATTCTGCAGATCTTTCCGTGTTTTTGATTCTCTTCTCTCGTTTGCGAAGCAAAACTTATTTTTCAATAAGCTTTGCTTTCAATATCTCGTACATCATCTTCTCTCGGAAGTAGGGCATGTCCTGTTGCGTGAAAATAATTTCTTTTCCGGTGGATATACATTCGGCGAACATGCATGTAAAAAATACCAGGATAGTGTAGTTAGGTCGTGATTAATACTTGGATGTACCATGGGCAGTTACATCTGAGGATAGTTAATATAAATATTTTGTCGAATCAATAAAAGAAGTAACATAATAAATGTTCCGAGTGGACATATGTAGGAGACGGAGGACATTCCGATGGAGATATAAACGTCTCCATTTGTTTCCTCAGTATGGAGGATTTGGAACCAATCATTAAATTAAACTAAAGTAACCCAGCGTTCAGGCGCGAAGCGCCCGATCGCTAGTAATAATAATAATAATAATTGAACTAAGACTGAGAATGGCTGATGTGCAAAAATGCCGTGACTCAAGTGCCTTTCAAATCAAAGTCCCAAGAACTATAGGCGAAAACTACCTCAGTTTCTACCCGGGTAGGATTGCACTAAATTTTGTTCGAGCAAAGGCACAAATCCGTCTAGCGACAAAACACTTTAGACGAATTATATTGTGCAAAGCAATACACCAAATTGATGCCACGAATATCTGTACCTTGTGCAACAGTTTGGAAAACGAGTCGTTAACGCACATAATACTTGACTGCCCAATTTACAGTGAGTACAGAATTCACCACCTGGTGCCGAGATTTAACGCGAACCTAAACCCCGTAGATAATATTATAAACATGCTGGGCTCAAACGACGTAAATGATATTAAAGCGCTTTTCTATTTCCTGGCAAATTGTTTCAAAACCCGAGCCTCACTGTGATACTTAAGAGAACAAGCTGTACTTTTAGTGAATATGTACCGGTCAATGCCGTCACCCATTACACGAGGTAAAATATGTTTTCGTTTTTTTTTTTTTTTTTTTTTTTTTTTAGTCGTACGCTGTATCTTTTTGTATTGTTTTTAAATTTATTTATTCTGTCGGACTATGTAACTGTTAAATTTCATGTATTATGTTGAACCTCTGCATTCTGAGCCTTGGTGCTCGAACATATGCATAATAAATATATCTATCTATCTATCTAATAATAATAATAATAATAATAATAATAATAATAATAATAATAATAATAATAATAATAATAATAATAATAATAATAAACATGAGTTGAAATTCGAGGACAGTTTGCGATAAAGCTCGACCGAATAATAAAAAATTGTTCGATTCGAGGTGTAAAAAATAAAAGACGTAATTTACAAAAAGCGTTTACATTTGATATCTTTGAATGAAGGAAGGGGGGGGATGGGGCCTAATTTTATAATGTTTGCATGATAGGTGTGGAATACAGCGTATATATGGCACTTCGCGGTATAGATTTTTATCTCTGCTCGAGCTCGTAGCTCGGGAGCGCATATAGAATGCCGAGAATCGGAAGAGTGTATGTCCGGTCGTTTGAGGCGGTAAACGCGCTATGAGAGACACCAATTGTTTCTCGGTCGATGCGTCGAGAGGCGGACCGCACCCATCGAAGAGATGCACGAAACGGAATATCGTTCTCCACTGTTGCGGCCTTCAACGCTGCCGCGAGACCGTTGCATTCATTAACCGGAAGGGGAAAAGGCATCGGCGAACTCGAGCGGCCTCGCGCACGCGCGCCGGAGCCAGCGAAATTGCGAATCGCTCGCGAGAATCCTCTCTCTTTTCCTATTTCACTTTTTTCCATTTTTTTCCTCCTTTGGTTCGGTTTTATTTATTACATGGCTCGACGGGAACGTTCACCGTCTTTTCGGCACTCGACTTCTCCGACCTCCGGTTTTACCGACTTACGGTCCGGTAAACGGAGGCGGGTTTTTAATGACCAGTTTGCATAGGTGAACGTTCGCTCCGAGATGGCTCTAAAAGTGTCACACCTTTCGTTCTTTTCGTATACGAACTAGGTACATGATAAAAAAAAAAAATAATTTCTATAAAAGTAGCCGAAGCACTATATTAACAAATTTTCTTATTGTTTTTGTTATTATTTTCGACGCAACGAAATTAATCCTCCACGAAATTCTTTTCCATCTCCTCACTCACCCATCAACCCTTTGGGAAAAACAAAATCAAAAAATCGTTTCATAATTCTCGAACATCCAGTATCAACTTTGCATTCGGCGAGGTTAAACCGGAAACGTTAACTGGCTTCCGGGGAGTACGAAGAGCGTTGAGCTATCCGGTTAATTGTGTCTTGAATAGCCATGTTTATCGACTGGTTTATCCGCCCCTCGGAATTTGCATTTACCTCAGAAGGCAGCGATACCGTGTGACGTGTATATACGCGAACAGTAGGCTAAACACAACAGTGAGAATGTACTGTATAAGCGTTACAACGTTCTGTTACCTCTGGAAGGACCCCGACGCTTAATTCATCTCGTCGCGCACGTGGTACACGTGTACGGTGCAAACGGCACGGCGAGAGACCCATTCGCGACCTCTCTATAGCCGAGTCTGTCGAGTCTCTGTCTATACTCGTTGCATGTACACGAGCTCGCATAAACCGTACGGTTTGGCGTGCACCTGTACGTAACCGGCTAGCATGTAGCCGTGCTGTATATACCGGGATGTGCAGGTGACTCGGTTGTGATAGTACATACAGAGACCCGTCGAGTCTCGTCGTCGTGCCGCAAGTAGATCTAGGCCAAAGATTTCTATGCCCCGAAGGTCGAGGGCGTACCTATACGGCGATCTGTCCTCTATGCGACGCTACGTACGATTTTCCGACAACATTTTTTTCCCCCAGCATCTCTGTATCTTATCGACCAGCCGCTCAATTTTTTATCATCGCAATTCTATTTTTTTTCGCATCTTTGGATCGACTTTCCTTGTGTATGGTTATTCGGAATGGCTTATGGACCGTCATATTATGGCCGTTCTACTATTGCCAGACAATTCCCATACTATGGCCATACTATTAGCTTACTATGACCATTTTTTGGTCATACTTTTAACTTACTATGGCCATACTACCATTGCCATACTATGGCCATACTACCATTGCCATACTATGGCCATACTACTATTGCCATACTATGGCCATACTATTGCCATACTGTGATCATACTATGGTCATACTATGGCCATACCATGTTCATACTATGGTCATACTATGGCTATACTATGGTCATACTATGGCCATACTGTGATCATACTATGGTCATACTATGGCCATACTATTGCCATACTATTGCCATAGACTGAAAAGCAAAATCATGGTCCATATAATGAGGTATTACTCTATATATGCCCGCGTAGGTGAGCTGAAGAGAATGGCAAGTGGGCACGAGGGGACGGAGAGGGAAATGAATGCGATCTTCATTACGCCCGATCGGGGCGAGGTATGTGGACGTCTCTCGATCCTCTCTACCGGAGAAAATCGAAAGTTGGCCTACTTCGTTGCCGCGGCCGACGGGGCGGGCGGGTTCTCTTTAAAGGTATCGTACGTACACACCGTACCGCGGGCTCGTCCACCATATTGGATCGATCGGGCACTTTAAGCGTTCCCCCTGAGTTTCGATGAAAATACATACCAGCCACGTCCTCGACGAAAACAATTCTGTCTGGCTGTCGAAAAATTCATCGGACAAACTTTTCGAGACTCCACCTTCGCTTCTCCCCTACCATCGTATGTCCCGTGCCGCGTGCTCTCTGTTCCTGGCACGAAGCAAAGGTGGACGATGAGAGGTGTGCCGCACAGTAGTTGGCATAACTCGACTGTTGCCCGGCACAGGGAATGCCACTTTCCCGCGAGGACTCTGCGGTGCAGCTTCCAGCAGCATCTTCCGAACTTCCTTCGCACGTTTCGAATTTTCCTCCCCGTTCCTCTCTCGGTCCATCTTCCGCTCTCACTCTCCGTGTCTATTCCGTACCTCGAGGTGTATATAGATGCGTCCTCGGTCGAAGTTTACACTGCCGGGAGAGTCCCGGCTTCTGTGCCAACTTTGAAATCCGTTCCCATTTCCCATCAGGACGTCCGCCCACTCTGCTCGACTGTAGCTGTATCCACTGTGGCGCACAGTAGTTTTGCGCGGACCCGGAAGGCTCCCTGTCGGACCGTCGGTAATCACCTCGTGAGCCGCCGGTGCCGTGCGTTGCCTTCGTGCCAAACGGAGTCTCGGAGAGGAGCGTCCTCTCGTTCATTCTTTTCTCCGGCTGGAACGGGCGGGGACCGTGTACGGGAGAGGACAGTTTACTCGATAGGGAATAGACTGTAGGCTGCAGTTGTTGAGGGATAATATCTCGGGAGCGAGAGGCGAGTTTATCCACGCCCCGACGGCCAAGGCGATGGAAACTTTTACGATCGAGAATGAAAGAAATACTCCGCAGGAGGAAATAGGCATGGGATGGCTGTTATAGGTATGGTTAATATTACGACGCTGAAAGTCGGCTCTTATCGCAAATTGACGGTATGAGATATTTTCTCTTTTTCTTTTTTTTTAATTCTTTTTTTTATTTTATGACGGCTTATCGAGTTATCGGTATGAACGGTAGGTGATTGTGGAAATGTGCTATTGACGTGGAAACGCGATACGTCGGAAAGTGGTTTAAGTTCTTTTTTTTGGGGGGGGGGGGGGGGGGGGGGGATTTAACAGCTTTGTGGATATTTGTAATACATTTTATATTTAATATATTTTATAGTTACAAAATAGTACATTTCGATACGAGTGCGGAAAAACTTTTTCTGACGTGTGTGAGTTTGCAATCACACGAGTGCAAAAAACGTGTTTCGCACGAGTATCGAACAAAATTTTATTTCACAATATGTGAAAATGGGGGTTTTCGCACGCAAGGCGTGCGAAAAAACCGCCATTTTCCCACCGAGTGACATAAATAGATTTTGGGCTTCCTCTGGAATTTTAATTTGCGCCAGTATTAATAATTAATTAATTAATTTGTTAATACTATAATTTTATAAATTTTATTGATTTTTTACTTTTATATTAATATTTTTATTTTATTAGTAATAACATTGTGATAATATTTTTATTTTGCTGATGTTTGATTTTTCTTTTGTGTGTTTGCTGCAATTTCAGAATCCCCCGAATTATCAGTATGGATACGAGATCGGTGACGTGGCCGGTAAGGAGAGTCAGGGCAAGGTCGAGACCAGATCGGGCGAGTTGGCCAGCGGTCGATACTACGTGAACGAGGAGAAATCCTCGACGGACGTCAAGTATTTCGCTGACGAGTGGGGTTATCATCCCCTCGTCAAGTACAGTGCTGCGGACGATCATAGCTCAGCGACAGCCCATTTCGCCCTCGGCGAGCACGTCGTAAAGGCGCTCCTCAATGGAACCGAAGTCGTTAGTATTATTACACCTATAATACGAGATATAGGAGCGAGAGATTATTAGAACGTTTTCACATCGAGAGCTTCGGTTATATCCGACCGGGGAACTCCGAGTGAAACTCGAGGCATTCATTATAGATTTAACAATCCTCTGTCTTTGTAACTTTCGAATTATCGAAACTTATCCTAAACTCAGTAGTTTCATTCAACGTATATATGTATATAACAAAGAGGATCTAAGACAACTATTTTTACCAATTTTTCGCGAAACACAGGGTAATAATACGCTGGTCCGTTTTGCCCCGTTCTGTATATAGAAAAATCTAAACTTAATTTCTAAAGATAGAGTCACCGAATCATATCTCTAAACCTTCGTATTTCCGTCCAATGAACGTATATATATAGAAAATAATAACGTTTACTTCTGGTGTCTCTTCACTGTCGCATATCGAATACTCGCTAAAAAAATCGCCAGTTACGTTCTGTATACAGAAAATCTAAATCTAACGTTCCGTGCCTTTCGAACGATAGAGTTACCAAATTTCGTCCAAACCTTCGTACTTCCGTCCAATGAACATATATGTATATATATAGATAACTCTAATATTTATATCCAGTATGTATTTCATGTCGCTTTATCGAATTTTCTCAAAAATCGTCAGTTCGGCGCCCTACATTAAAAAAAAATCTAAATTTAACGTTCAGTGCAATTCGAACTGTAGAGTTACCGAATTTCCTCCAAACCTTAATACTTTCGTCCAACGAACGTATATATATAGATAACTCTAATATTTACATGCAATATCTCTTTCATGCCGCTTTATCGAATGTTCTCCGAATCTCGTCTTTTCCCTCTAACGAAACTATATATAAATTATAAAAAAAGCTTAATTAAATTTCTCACATTCGTCCCATCTTTCTGTTTCACGAATAAACCAGGGTGAAGAGGTGAAGCTTCCGGTGGACAAGCGCCAGAGCATCCACCATAACCGTCAGCAGCCTCACCGCCGTCGGCGTCCCGCACAAGTGGTGCAGCCTTACACACAGGGGCCCTCCGTCCGCGACTCCGGAGGCTCCCCGTCGTCTCCCAGCGCGCCGAAATCGCAGCCGATAGACAATCGCGAGCCGTCCGTCACGGCGTCACCCGTCAATTTGCAACTGAATTACGATCTCCAGCGAACGTTCTCGCGCGGCTCGAAATTTCAGGATGCATCGACGGCTTCCTCAACCTCGGTCTTTCATGAAAATTTTAATAATTACGTGACCCTACCTCGAACATCGGCTAATGATCGGGACCATCAGCGTCAATCGGACGTTCGGGCAGCCTATTTGTCCGCCGGCTCCTCCTCCTCCACCACACCCGACTATCGATCCCTCACCCGAGCGAGCATCTACGTGACGAATCCTTCGACAACCGGCTCCCCCCTTAACGGCCTCCAAGTCGATTCCCACCACGAAAATCACGACTCCCGCCACGAGAGCTCGAACCATTTATTCTCGACGCTCTCCGACGATCTCCTGCTCGTCCAGAACGCCGGAAGCTTCGGACGCCGTCTGAATCCGGCGAGCCATCTCGCCAATGTTATCGAATCCGTGACCCAGAGACTCCCTACCGATCTTCCTCAGCGAGCTTACTTCAGCACGACGCCCCGCGTCTCCCATCCGAGCGACCTGGAGGATCGGCGACACTTCTCAACGACGCCGATTCCCGACTTTCACGACATCGCCAACAGCGTCAGCGCCGAAACCCTCTCCAAGGAGTACAAGAACTCCCTCAATCGCGAGAGTTCCGTCACCGGTTCTTACGCCGACATCTTCTCCAAGATTTTTTCCAACGGCCCGACTGCGGAATCACCGCCTGAGAATTCGCGGCTCGTACGTTACGAGGCCAACGACAAGAACGCCACGGTGACTCACGCCGACAGAGCCACGACACCAGGACTCTCGGCTTACGGCAAGAGGCGCGATCACGAGCACTACGTGACTCTCAGAGAGTCGTTGGACTCGGAGATACGAGATTTGTCCCGGTTGTACTCCTCGACACCGCAAACACTCTCGACGTTCAGCTCGAAGCCCATTGTCGTGGCTGAACTGTTGAATTATAACCAGGACAAGGCTTTCGAGTACAGCACGACCTTTCCGTGCACCGACGAGAGTTACCCGAGCAGCACAACGGTCGCCAGTGTCTCGAGCACCGATGAATCATCTATAGGTTTCTCAGATCAGATACTCGTCACGCCGAAGCTTCATCAATCGAGCGCCTCATTGGCCGTCCCGAATCCGGTCCAAGGAGTTTCGTCGTTCCCGAAAGACGAACCGATCGCCTCCAACTCCCGATCGAGAGCCACGCCGGCACCGGTGAAGGAGAACATAGAGGGGGAAGGATCGAACGTGGAGCCCTTGATAAACTTCAGCGCGAGTCGGATCAACGAATTAGAGAAAACTGTCAATGACCGTTACGAGACGATAAATCCGGCCTTCGGTCAACCGTCCGGCTCGGAAGTTATGGATATCGCCGAATCGATGAAGTACACCGATCAAGGTGGTAGCTCGGTAGGTTCCGATTCGCGCGATCAGCGGATTGAGATTCAGAAGTCGGTTGAGATATATCAGAACTTGCCCGTGCAGGAAATACATTATCCGCCGCAAGTGATCTCTCAGGTATCCGGCATCAATCAGCAGGTCCAGCAGGAGGATTCCGTTGGCGCGGTGCATCAGCGTGAGGAGCAGTCGAGGAGTTACGTCGAGTTACAGGAGGCCGGGAATACCAAACAGTCTCAACAGCGATACAACGGCCTGCATGATCAGCAGCATCAATCGATCCGCGGGCATAGCGCCTTTGAGGATGGCCAGGACATGCGAGGGACGGCAACGGTTTATCGGGGTAATCCAGTGCGCGTCGGCAACGAGCTGGCGGATTACGGTGCGGAGCAGCGAAACCCACCGGTCAACAACGTAGCCGGTCGCGAGGATCATCGGCAGATTAAAAAAATTATTCGCGTCGGCGTACCCGAGGTAAAGTACACGCCGGTCAGGACACCACAGATAAACGTTCAGGTATACGGGTCGGCTGTTCGCGAGGGTGGGAACAAGGGCCAGGCGATGGAAACGAAGCCGCAGGAGGCCGGAGTTCTGCGGGAAGAGCAGATAAAAGCAGCTCCTGCTATCGCAGAGGCACAGGCCGATAAAGCTCAATCGCAACTTTACAGAATATTGAGCGAGAACGGTGGAGTTCAGCATTACTTCAACGACCCGGGATGGACGAGGTATCAGGAGCAAAAGCAAGGAAATCAGCAGGGACAAAAGCAGGGAAATCAGCAGGAACAAAAACAGGGAAATCAGCAGGAACAAAAGCAGGGAAATCAGCAGGAACAAAAGCAAGGAAATCAGCAGGAGCAAAATCAGGGAAATCAGCAGGAGCAAAAGCAGGAGCAAAAGCAGGAGCAAAAGCAGGAGCAAAAGCAAGGAAATCAGCAGGGACAAAAGCAGGAAAATCAACAGGAACAAAAGCAAGGAAATCAGCAGGAGCAAAATCAGGGAAATCAGCAGAAGCAAAAGCAGGAGCAAAATCAAGAAAATGGGCAGGAGGAAAAGCAGGGAAATCAGGAGAAGAAAAAGCAGGGAAATCAGCAGGAGCAAAAGAAGGGAAATCAGCAGGAGCAACAGCAGGGACATTGGAAGGAGCAACAGCAGGGATATTGGCAGGAGCAACAGCAGGGACATTGGCAGGAGCAACAGCAGGGACATTGGCAGGAGGTAGAGCCGGGACATTGGAAGGAGCAACAGCTGGGAAATCGGCAGGAGCAACAGCAGGAACATTGGCAAGAGGTAGAGCCGGGACATTGGAAGGAGCAACAGCTGGGAAATCGGCAGGAGAAACAGCAGGGACCTTGGCAGGAGGTAGAGCCGGGACATTGGAAGGAGCAACAGCTGGGAAATCGGCAGGAGAAACAGCAGGGAACTTGGCAGGAGGTACAGCCAGGACATTGGAAAGAGCAACAACTGGGAAATCGGGAGGAGCAACAGCATGGAACTTGGCAGGAGGTAGAGCCGGGACATTGGAAAGAGCAACAGCTGGGAAATCGGCAGGATCAACAGCAGGGAACTTGGCTGGAGGTAGAGCCGGGACATTGGAAAGAGCAACAGCTGGGAAATCGGCAGGAGCAACAGCAGGGAACTTGGCTGGAGGTAGAGCCGGGACATTGGAAGGAGCAACCGCATGGAAATCGTCAGGGGCAACAACAGGGAAATCGGCAAGAGCAACAGTCGGGAAATCGGCAGGAGAACCCGCAAGGACAGCGTCAGGAGCAACAGCAGGGACAGCGCCAGGAGCAACAGCAGGAAAATCGGCAGGAACAACAGCAGGGAAATCAGCAAGAGCAACAGCAGGGACAGCGGCAGGAGCAACAGCAGGGGTCTCAGGAATCCGGGAAAATGGAGATTCTGCGATCGATGCCTGAGGTTCATCAGCAACAGTCCATAATCCTGCCGTACGACCAGTACGACTCCTCAGAGAAAAATCTCCAACAAAATTATGGCAATGCCGTGCAAGAGATAACGCAATCGCGTCAGATGGCTCCGGTATCGTATCTGCCGCCACCGGTCGTCGAGAGAATAGTTCACAAGACTATACACGTACCACAGCCTTATCCGGTCGAGGTGCCCAGGATAATCGAGAAGAAGGTGCCCTATCCGGTCGAGAAGATCGTCGAGCGCAAGGTTCCCTATCCAGTGGAGAAGATCGTCGAAAAGAATGTTCCCGTGCCGCAACCTTATCCGGTCCACATACAAGTGCCGGTCGACAGAATAATCGAGAAGCAAGTCCTGCAGCCCTATCCGGTCCATATAGAAAAGATAATCGAGAAGAAGGTTCCATATCCGGTCCAAAGACTGGTGCCTCAGCCTTACCCGGTCCACATACTTCAGCCGTATCCGGTGGAGAAGATCGTCGAAAAACCGGTGCACATACCGGTCACCGTTGAGAAGATCGTTGAGAAGAAGGTCCACGTGCCTCATCCCTATCCCGTCCAGGTGCCAATAAAGGTACCCTATCCGGTCGAGATAACGAAATACGTTGAGCAATCGGTGCAGGTGCCTTACGGCGTTCGCTACGGCGTTAGTTATCAGCAGATCATGAAACCCCAGTCGACGAACGGTCTTTACGGTCATCAGGAGTCAACTTCCCTACCAATCTACGGCCTCTCACTCGTCAGCAATCGCGATCGCATCAATGCCTCTCACGATTTCCAGGGATACACCTATAGCAAACCGGCCGTTGCCTTTGTCACCGGACGAACCGAATCCGGCAACCCTCAGAGACCGAACGGTTGGGAGCAATTCGCTTATGGCAAAGCCTCCGTATCGGATAATCATTATAATCAGGCGTTCGCGAAGAAATCCTTCGTCGGTCAGTCCCCGCAATTGCCGCAGTTCATCCACAATTATCCCGTATCGAACAAGAGACAGGCAACCTATAGGCAGAACAACGTCGTCGGCGCGGACAAAGCCGCCGGAAACGACGAGTACGTTGGTCCCGTGCCGGCTGTCCAGCAAACCCAATCGCAATCGCCGTCGAAGCCACATCAGAAGAGCAGATCACGGAGTTCGTCCGACCAGACTTTGCTGCTTCAGCCTGTTCAGCAGCATTCCACATCGGTGACCCGCACAGCGCCGGTTTCCACTTCGGCCTCGTCGTCCAGGAGAGCCAGGCAACCGGACGAAAATCCGTCTCACTATCAAAGCGGTCCCGGTGCCTTCAGGCAATCGAAGATCGAGTACGGATTCAAACCACCTATGGTGCCGTCCATTCAGTACGACGAAAAAACTGCCACTAAAGTCGACAACTGATAGTCAAACGGAAACTCTTTTCCCCCCGAAAGCTCTCAGAGAGCCCTTTCATCGCGCTGTATATTACTCCTACACCTCTCAACTCTATCATCGTAAATTTAACGAATATATAAACTTGTATTTACCTAGTAAGTAATTTATCTAGAAAGTAATTTATCGTAACGGTAACAAAAAAGGCACCCCATCCAAGAAGCGAATGCCGCGACCATTGCAGTGTGTCCTACGTCAACGAAATCGTGAAGATGGTTACGTGTCGACTTCGATAATCCTCGAAGCTTTGTTTCGTTACCTCCGTTCACACCGCATTGTTTACTTCCGTTCTTTTGTACATTATCTTGTAATATAATAATAATTCAAGGATTTTCTTCTCTCTTATTCGGATGTAATTCCTCACCGCGGAGGTGAGTTTAATTATCCCAACAACCCTATGCTCAGTGCCATTATCTCATTAGCCTGCTCGTTGAATACACAGCGTACTCTCAGCTTTTTATAACTACCGAAGGCTTTTAATTGCCCTAAGGGAGGAAGGAGGAAAAAAAACACGGAAGGACGAAAGGGTGGTCGAGAGAGATAAAACGGGGTGGAAGATCGACCTGTGTGTAGATAACTGGAGGCTAGGTCGTGGTCGAGCTTCCCGGTGCTCGCGGTTTTACTGTAGCGGCGCAGCCGTACTCCTCCTCGAGGAGAAGGTGCTGGGCGGTCATGAATCACCTGCCAGGCTCGGCTTATGGGAAGTTTACTCCCAACGTCATATATCGGCTTCGGACGTACCCTCTTGCTCGCAAACACACACACTCACACACATGCACGGCCCATACACCTTCCCTCTGTTTTCCCGGAGCATAAGCCCACATCCGTTCCTTATGTTCCGCCATCGTCTTTTACGACATATGGACGAAATGGATTTTATTTCGGTGCGACGCATGCTGCCATACAGCCCTCCTTGCGGCGATAGTGGCGAGTGGGGCGAAACGGAACACCGGGGCAAAACGGACCAGAGCCAAAGTACCAAAAAATACTTCAAATACAAAGTACAAAGAATC
The DNA here is from genome assembly GCA_917499995.1 of Ichneumon xanthorius. Taxonomy (NCBI): domain Eukaryota; kingdom Metazoa; phylum Arthropoda; class Insecta; order Hymenoptera; family Ichneumonidae; genus Ichneumon; species Ichneumon xanthorius. The sequence goes on along the minus strand of OU824200.1, from coordinate 23,370,154 downwards.
GAGTACTTTTCGTACTTGAAGTATTTCTCAGTCACTTTTCCCATATGCGGTCCGTAGCATTACGCATTATCTAATGTAAAGCGTTATTGTTTTAAATAAAAAGGTGCAAAGTAATTTGCACATGGCTTCTGGATTTATTACAATTTGGCGGATAGCTTTCTCTATGAAACAATTCGTTGATCGATTTTGGCTTGTCATAGAGGAAAAATTGCAAATAAATGGAGAAACCATGTCCAAATTACTTTTCACCGATTTTAGTAGCACAAAAAAATGTTGCATCTCATGAAATTGAATCGGTCAAAGTTTATTGCAGTAATTGCTAATTCAAATTGGCGAAGTGACTTCAGCCAGGGAAAACGTCACCTCCGGTTTAGAAAGCTCATATATCAACCGGAAGTGACGTCATACCGGAAATACGTCACTTCCGCTCGAGAAGTTAAACCTTCAAACTGGAAGTGACGTTAATTCAAAAAGTACTTCTACTCGGTACTTGAAATCGGAAAAAGCATTTATGTGCTTCAAGTACGTACATGAAATACCGAAAGCTACCCGGCACTTCAAGTACCGTCCACCTCTGAAAGGGGCCATTTCGAGAAAATTTTTCCCGGGACGTTGGCGAACAAAAGTACCGTGTCAAACGGAGCAGTCCATTTTGCCCCGGTCCTTCCTAGTATTACCGGTACTATATACCAAAGAGGCGTTAGACTAAGGTCCGTGCCCGATGATGTGTCTAGGGTCCCACCTTGCTACCCCACTGAGACCTTTTATATCCATCCTCTTTCATTCCCCCTCCCCTCCCTTTTTCACCCCCCTCACTTTACTCCTCTTCTCTTGCTCGTTCCATTTCTACGAGGAGACGTAGCACCCGGCAGCTCCTCGAGGAGCTCTCTCGCACACGTTAAGCTCAGCCTCGGCCTGACCCCCCGGGCCTTCGTTCGAGGTTTACAGCTCCGGCTATACCGAAGGCGGCATTCCGCGTCCATTAAACCCACGACGACACACTCGAAACGTGCTGCTGCAGCAGTACCGGAAGCTACAGGAGTTATACGAAGAAAAAAAAAACAAAAAAAGAATAACGCGTCAACCCGTAGTTCCTCCAGTGCCGCCGAGACCAACAGCTTTCCCCCCAGACACAGTATCGTGAAAAATTCGCGGCTGATCGAGTGATTGCTGTTTCTATATCGAACTGTGTCTGGCGGCTCTTGAAATCCTCGTAAGTCCTTGGCAGGTCCTTTAATGTCACTTGTCATTGAAAGGTCCTCGAAATATCCTTGAATTTTTTTACTCGTTTTACTCGTTTAACGATGTTATTATTATTACTAGCGATTGAGCACTACGCGCCCGAAAGATTCGAATGCTAATCAGAATATTCTAACCGTTCCTGTCACGTCAACGATAAGCACATTATCGTGACATCGACAGGTGACAAATTGAACAATAATACCCTCGAAATCGAGCGCGCACGGTGAAGCGATGGAACCTTCCAACTTTATTATAAATAAATACCAATAAGCAGATTATTTGTCGGGGCTAAGAACTGTCGAGGTGACATTGACAGGTGACAAAACAATACTCTCGAAATCGAGCGTGCACGTAGAACCGATGGAACCCTCCAACTTTATTATATAGGAATATTATACAGGCATTATTATTTTTATTTTTTTTTATTTTTGTATGGTCCATCGTATACCCTCCTCGGGTTTTTACGTAACCCGTCCCTTTTCCGCCCTATCACTCCCTACCCGCACTTCACTAAGCTAACCTAACTTCCAGTGCGTCCGCAGCCGACTTAGCTACACTGTACCGCATTTGCCGAGGACACGGGGAAACTGCGGAAAACCCGTGTCGGTACAGACGGCCCTATATTTTTCTGATTCCTTGATGTTTTTAAGATCAAGAACTCAGACAAACTGGCCTGCCGCTCAACATTCGATGTGCAAGCCGGTGTGGGGCTATGCGGCCACCCATCCATGTACTGGACGCAAGCAAAGCTGCTTGACTCGGGAGACCGCCGAAGCCACACACCGACTATACAGGCATTATTATTATTTGTTAGAAACAGGGAATTCGGACGGCGTCCCTGGAGATCCAGGACGAGATACAAATGATCGAAAAGAAGAGGCAATATCAAAAGCTCATTAAACAATAAGGGATAATCATACGACACATAAAGCAACAGTCATCATCACTCATATAATGCATATACAAGTATCATTCATAACATTCGACCGGGACTAGGGTAAAAGTGGTGAATATTGCCCACCTCGATTAACACGTAAATCAATGATATATGGACCGGGCCATATTCCCTACTTTTACCCTACACATTAACATAGCGAATGTAAATATATATGGATAGATAGGTAATTTATTGTGTCCTGTGATAAATCCGTTATGGACCAAGCAATACAGACGGGCGGTACATAAAGCAAAGCGACGTGAGTACTGAATTGAACAGAATTGTTTACACTTTCAGTTAAATGCAGTTAAAAGGATAATAATAACAACAACAACTAAGCGTAAAGAAATGAAAGACACTGAAAGGCTAAGTACGCTTAATGATAGATAAGAGGAATTAGAGTACACTGAGAAAAAGAATTGGTTGAATTAAGCAAATGCGCGGTGACATACGTTCGAAGGTGTATTTTGTTGGCACAACAAAAATGTTTGTTTCAGTCAACAAATTTTGAATAAATTGAAGCAAATAGTCGTTTAACAAAACAATGCTTTATTTGTACTAAACAAATAACAGCTTTGAACGTATGTCGCCGCGACTTTTGGTTAATTCAACCAATTTTTTTTTCTCAGTGTAGGCTCGCTACTTCACTCCTCCACAACATCCTGCTCAAGGGATAAAAGATCTTGCAGGAGACGCATCTTAAAGGACTTAATCGAGGTTAAGGGTAGTCTATTTCAGAGATTTATGTCCGTAATAAGGAATGATTTTCGGTACTTCGAGTATAAATATTATTAGTCCATTACTTTTGCTTCCGCGTAGAGGAAGCTTTGTGATGGTGAAAAAAAAAATTTTCGAGATTTTAATGAAAACGTGTTCAGAATGTTCCAAAACATCGAAAAATCACATTTAGAAAAAATGTCCGGATGTGTGTGTGCGTGCGTGCGTGCGTGCGTGCGTGGGTGCGTGCGTATGTGTGTTCGCGAAAAATTCAAATGGCTATATCTCGGAAACGCCTACACCGATCAGGCTGAAATTTTGCACACAGCTTGTGTGGTTAATAGTCAATGTTTCTACCAAATTTCGTCCAAAAATTATCAGTTGTTTTTTTTGTACGCAATTTTTAATTTCTTCGAAAATGTCTGTACGCACTGTAGCGCTCGCAATTTTTTAGCTGTCGGGCTAAAAATGCGTACATAGATAGAATCTGATCACCCGAGGATCCCATTAAAATTTCAAGAAAATCGATCGAACCGTTTAAATTTTGTCATTTTGTATTTTTTGAATTTCATGCAATTTGTTTTTTTTTTTAAGAGGCATTTTTTTCGGATCAAATATTCATCTGCGAATAAAATAAGTGTCAGATTCGTGATCAGCGCGAAAAAATACATAGAATTACAGTCCCGGAGCGACAAGTAACCAAAAAGTTTACCAGGCATTTTTATAGCCAAAATTGCAAAAATGTATGATTTTAGGTATTTTTAAACAACGATTTTTTTGCTTTTCGATGGCATCGCGGAAAAACCCAGGTGCCTATCGTGATCTACAGCAAGACATACACAAGACGATGGACACGACGGGATTAAAAAGCTAGATAAAGAGGTATCACTAGAAATTCTGGAATAAAAATCGAAAGGGCAAATAAAAATTCAGGAGCGCATACTTCCATGTATTTTTTCGCGCCAAACGCAGTTCGACAAAGTGAAACGTGACGATGTTATATTTTTTTACGCACTGAACCTGAATTGGTCAGCCGTTTTGTATAAAAGTCTAAGACGTTGACGTTGAAAAACAGTTGAAAATTGAAATTTTCATGTCGCTTCCTCATAAAGTTGAAAATTGAAATTTTCATATCGCTTCTTCATAAAGTTGAAAATTGAAATTTTCAAATCGCTTCCTCATAAAAGCTGAAAATTGAAATTTTCATATCGCTTCTTCATAAAAGTTGAAAATTGAAATTTCCATATCGCTTCCTCATAAAAGCTGAAAATTGAAATTTTCATATCGCTTCTTCATAAAAGTTGAAAATTGAAATTTTCATATCGCTTCTTCATAAAAGTTGAAAATTGAAATTTTCATATCGCTTCTTCATAAAAGTTGAAAATTGAAATTCGCGACGCTTCCTCTATGAAGAAGCCAAAAATACAGACAATGTTTCCTCATAGAAGAAGCTTCGCGAATTTCAATTTTCAACTTTTATGAAGAAGCGATATGAAAATTTCAATTTTCAACTTTTATGAAGAAGCGATATGAAAATTTCAATTTTCAGCTTTTATGAGGAAGTGATTTGAAAATTTCAATTTTCAACTTTATGAAGAAGCGATATGAAAATTTCAATTTTCAACTTTATGAGGAAGCGATATGAAAATTTCAATTTTCAACTTTATGAGGAAGCGATATGAAAATTTCAATTTTCAACTTTTATGAAGAAGCGATATGAAAATTTCAATTTTCAACTTTTATGAAGAAGCAATATGAAAATTTCAATTTTCAGCTTTTATGAGGAAGCGATTTGAAAATTTCAATTTTCAACTTTATGAGGAAGCGATATGAAAATTTCAATTTTCAACTTTATGAGGAAGCGATATGAAAATTTCAATTTTTTTTTTTCGTTGCTGTAGACAGCAAGGGTTTGAGTTTGATACGCTGCATTCGATTTGGAAGTGGAACTCGTTTTGGGCGAATGGGAGCGCAATTTGACGATAGGGGTTCCCTGGTCACCGGCTTATTTTGACGGGCTGCAGCGAGCAGCAGATGAATCGGTGAAGGGTGAGTGAAGGGTTGAACATAAATTCGACCTTTTGAGAGTCAAAATGATTGGCAAGTGGTCTCTCATAGTGTAACAGTTACGGCCGGAACGAAACAGCCAGCGACGGACTATCGTGTAACCAAAATTCAGTTCCGCATCAACTCCCTACTTTTGCACATGTACGAAGTGGATTAAAACGCGAATTTGAGTAATCCACTGCAGCTCAAAGCGAACGTGCGCGCCTCGGTGGATCTCGTTCTCCGGCTGCAGCTTGCATCATTTAATTAACTGTGGCGGAAGTAGCTAACTGGTTTACCATTCCTCTCTTTCACATTTATCTTGCATTAGCCATTTCCCTAAATCTTTTAACAAATAATTACTTGCTTCGCTGTGAATTAATTATAAATTGATGAGTAATTTGTGGGAAGGGCGGAAACGCAGTATCTCAGCGGTCTCTCCTTTCATTGCGGCCGCGGCTCACCGTAAAGATCAATCTCGTTGTTGTGGACAGTTTTGCCTAGGCTAACTTGAGGCACCTGTATACAGTAAAATAGGTACCAACGTTTCTTGTCGACAAACGTCCACAATTGTTTTCTTATTAATTTTACAAAAAAATCTTGTCCATTGTACAAAACTGTCTGTCAATTTTACGTTTTTTTTGTTGTAATATTAACAACAAAATGATTGTGCACATTTGTGGACAAATAAGGTTTGTTAAATTTACAAATCTTTTTTACTGTGTAACGCAGTCTTTTTCATTTTTTTGTGTATGTACACGGGATAAAAAATTTGAAAAACTTCCGACACCAATAGATTCGATTGTTAACCGGCTCCCGCACACGGCAATTTAGTTCATATGAGAACGATCGAGAGTTCATTCTTTATTGAATTTTTGTTATTTTAGTTGTATGTTTTTTACTTAATTTTTGTTTTTCTATAGGATATACTGTGTTATACCCACACCACTGAGTCGCATTGTTGGACTGCCGGAGCAAAGCTTTGATGCCCCTGTATTTGATTTATCGCGACGCCACGAATTGGCTTTTGACTTTCGATTTTATGTGATTCTTTTTTCATTTTTTTTATTTATTTTTTGTACACTCCCCACCCGTCGATACAACAGTTTATTTATAGCTCGATGGCAGGACAAAAAAGTGTCGCGTCCGTCAAACGTATAAACTCGAAGAGGGGGGGGGGGGGGGGGGGGGTTGACTGTACATGTATATATCTATATCATATTCCACCGCGGACTTTAGACTCGAACCATCCGTTATTTTGAGAACAGCATCGCTGATTTATTGTACGATACCGATATCTTTTATTTTTATTATTTTTTTAAAACTGTATGTGACGGTATATTTCTCGGGGAATATCTCTGTTTCAATATTCAACATTCGTCTGTACTCATTCGCGAAAGCGGGCGCATCTTTTTATTTATACTCCGCTTGTTTTATTTAATTTTTTCCGAACTCATCTGCCACGGACAGGGAAACTCTAACTATCGCGGAGGGGGGAGGGTACTTCGGCAAAAATATTCACTCTCGAGTCTCGCATCGCTGAACTTAAATGTCAATGGAGATACATATATATATATATAAAGTAAAAAAAAATTGAAGTACAGATAGTCGCGAGGCAGACGTTTATTTCCGTTGATATACCGTTGAATTCTCGCTAAGCAAATATCCATCCATTTTCCGCATTATATGTCTGAATAAATCACGAAAAATTTCTCCGAACTAAATGATGGATGTGGCCAAGTTGATCGACGTTTTTTTTAGTTTCAATTTTTTTGTTTTGTTTCACGCACGCCACCCTTTTCATCCCGACCGCGCTGAGAGAGACCTTTCCATCGGGGAAACTTTTCCATTCGCATGGCCGTCCGGCGGTCCTCTGTCATCCGCAGGTGAATTTTAAATCAACGGGGAAGTCTCCCCGATCGCTCCGATTACGTGACGAATCGCCGCCGCGTCATTTTTGAGCGTACCGTCCTACAAACAGTTTATATATATATTTTTTTTTTTTACTTATCGTGATCGAAATATATATTGACGAGAGATTTTTATAGGCGAAACTTTGCAAATTGTTTCTGTCATCTCCAGAAATGTATGTTATTTTGTTATTATTGTTTTTTTTTTAATCGTAGCTGAATCAGTAAATCGAACTTGTGTAACCTCGTAGTATTAAACGTTACCTCCGGTCGAAAACTGAAATTTTTAAACCGGATGTAACGTTTTCCCTTGATGACGTCACTTTCGGTCGAAAGATAAGATTTTCAAACCGGAAATGACGTTTCCCATGGATGAGGTAACTTCTGGTTACCGAAAAATGAGATTTTCAAAACGGAAGTGACATTTCCCCAAGATCATGTCAACTTCCGGTCGAAAAACGAAATTATAAAAACGGAAATTGTGTTTTCTCCTACGCCGTCACTTCCGTGATAAACTGAGATTATTTAGCCGAACGTTGGAATGAATCCCATTTTTTTTCTCCAATAATCGAGGTAATTGTTACGAATTAAATTTTCTAGTGAGCTGAAGAACCAAGGTCGATGGCTCGTTAGCTGATAATGTTACCATAAATTCATGTAATCAACAAGTCATATGTAACATACTTGAATGATCGAGAACCAATGTAACATCTCGCTAATAAATTACTTGTACTACTACTACTTGAATTGTCTATCGGTAATCAGTCGATTCACAGCCGCCGTCTAATCCGAACGGTCTTAATTTATTAAGACCCACGTTGTTCTGTAAATAAACGAGTTTAGTTTTTATTAATACGAATAATCGTCGAGAGTATCCACAAAGTCCGCGAGCCAGCAGCCACTCGTTGGTTAATGCTCGCGTGAAAATCTACGTACAGGCGCCGGCTATCGAATCCCTGCAGTCCGAGATACAGTTGAGTGTGCAAAGCGTTATCGGGTTTTCATATTCACATATTACTTCACGTGCCGTACAGACACGCGGGATAGAGCAAATATATATATATATATATATATATATATATATATATATATATACTAGCGGGTTATTGTGGCTCGCGCGCTTCGCGCGGTCGCACCCATTTCTGGACGTAAACCCTTATTATTCTAAATACTTCAAAAGACGGACGGAGGGTCCCCCCTCCCTCCCGTCGATTCTTGACACGGCGGCGACGGCGGTGAAATTTTTTTATATTATAGAGAGATATATAAATATTTTTAAAAAAGACTTAGAATAATAAGCCCTTATTATTCTAAGTCTTTTACCCAACCCCCCACCCTTATTGTTCCAAATCCCCTTCTGCTAAATGGACTTAAGCCCTTATTATTCCAAGTCCCTTCAAGCCCTTATTATTCTCCCCCCCCCCTATTCTTGACACGGCGGCGGCGGCGGCGACAGCGGCGAAATCTTTTTATATTATAGAGATATATATATATATATATATATATATATATATATACATATATATTAGGATGTTTCTCAAAAATAACATATAAAAAAAAATTCTCCCACCTTTTTAAAGTATAGATTTCGATCTCAAATTGTACCTCGCGAAAGATGGCCCAAGCTAAAAATTCTAAGAGGTGCCGCATTCAACGTTCGTACCGAAAAATTTCGACAACTCTTTCTTTTTGGGTACAAACGACGATTGCAGCATCTCTTAAAATTTTTTTTTTAGGCCTGCCGTTCGCGAGGTTCAATTTCAGGTTAAAATCTATACTTTGGAGAATGAAAGGAATATTTGTCAACAAATGCACCCTACTGGACATTTTTAGTTTTCTATATACGAATTAAAAAATCGAAGATCTTTCTTGTTTAATACAAAAAATAACAAAAAGTTAAACTCGCACCCTGCAGAACTATATATTTGTATCGATAAAAAAAACAGCGAAAGGCGGTCGCTTAAAATTAAGTTTGAGCGGTGGCGCATTTCTTCGGTACAAACGTCGAATGCGGCACCTCTTAGGATTTTTTGCTAGGTACCGCCTTTTGGGAGGTTCAACTTGAAATCTGTAGTTTAAAAAGGCGGGAGGAAAATTTTTAAAATGCCTTTTTTTGAAATACCCTAATATGTATACAGTAGAACCCCGATTAACCGGGATGCTCGGGACCGAAGAGTCCCCGGATAATCGAAATCCCAGTTAATCTGAACTTGATAGCGAAAGTATATAAGTCAATAATAGCTAATGATACAACTTCATTTTGACTAGTTACAATGACATTTGGTACACCTTGCACTTAATTGTTAAATATCGTGTACTAGAATGTAAAGTTTTGGATGTTTTTTCATTAATGGTACGTAAGCCAGTTTTTTTTAGAAGTATTCCGTAACTAGTTTGCTTCTTGCACTTCTTTCGATTTTCGTCACCTGGGGAGTTATTTTCGAGTCATTCGTTTGCAAAACGTATACATTTTGCAAACGAATGACTTGAGAATAACCCCCCCCCCCCCCGTTTCATTTTTCCGCGCTTTGCGCATATTAAAAAAAAACCTTGGAAGACGCACGATTAATCCGCTTCCCGGTTAATCCGACTCCGGTTAATCGGAGCTTTACTCTATGTGTGTATATAAACAAACACTCCATTATAAGGGAGAGCGGGGCAAAATGGGGCAGCGGGGCAAAACGGGGTTTTTGGGCAAAACTAAATTTTCCAATCATTTTTGGATCGGACAAGGTGGCAAAACTGGGTAGAAAAGCCTGATGTATCCGATAGGGCGAATTCGGGCATCCAAAAATTATTGGAAAATGACGTTTTGCCCCGTTGCCCCATTTTGCCCCGCTCTCCCCTATTGGCCGAGACGTTATAGGGAAGCACCGGAGATTTTCGGGTAAACAAATCTTTGTAAAATCTCCGACGCTATCCATCGCTTCGGCTTGTTTACTGTTGGATGGTGCAGTGGTTTGCTTTGGTAAATCACCATCCGTAGAAACGAAAGCGTGCACCTGACAAAACTGCTCGTATTTCAACGATTCTCTCGACCCTCGCCCAGTTTTACCTCATCTTCCCATGGGCACTAGCAGTTTTCCGTTACTATCCAACTGAGAAGCTTCGTAGAGTGAGCTTCTCGATTCCGGGTACCTGTTTTTCTTAACCGTTTGTGTCGAATCGCGGAAGCAGGAGAGGGAAGGAGAGCGAGCAGTGGGAACAGCACGAGCAAAGGTTTTCCGGTAGAAGTACTCCGTTAGGTAAATAACCATTGTCCGAGTTCTACGTTCAGTTTCTTCTCTCCTCTTCTCCTTCCTCCGCATCTTCGCTCCGCGGCTGTTGTCGACAAGGCGAGAGATACGCTTGCCAAGACGGTTGGGGCGGGGTGGTGAAAAACCGGAAAAGCTTCCCTCCGTCGTGCCCCCTCAAGGCATATCCGGAAAGTGGAACCTTTGGCGTTCTGTGTTCTTCCCAAGCAGGCCACCGGGTGCTCCTCCGTTCGACCTCTCGCCCAGGACCACGTCCGTGATTCAAGAAAAAGAAATCCCCTGGCCGACTCTCTTCTCGGGCCCTATGTGCAATCGGGACACGGAAAGCTGTCGTTGTTTGCTCAAAGGAAACCGAGGAAGCGGTGTTAGATCGTTGTTTTCCACGATAAAGGTCGACCCGTCGAAGTCCCACCCGATGAGGAAGTCTAATTGAAGTATATATGCCCTCGAGGATCGAACATGGACCTCCTTCCGGAGAGACAAGAGCGCCGAGGTCCTCGCGGGGCAAGAAAGGAAATAGGAGAGAGCCCGAGTTTCACGAGCTCTGTGTCATAGAAGAAATGTCCATTGGACAGAAGAAAGGGGAAGCCGAAGGTACGCTCGTAGGCGGATGGATCTTCTTTTTTCGTTCTTCTTCTTTCTTTCGGTGTTTTTCGCTGGGAGCAATCACGAGGGAAAAGCCACGGCGGAGAAGAGGAGAAACGGAAGAACGACGGCGACGAATTAACTTTACCTCCGCACGCTTGTCCGAGTAGGAAAATTTACAGGAAATTAACAGTCTGTTTCAACCGGTGAACACAGCTGCTGCTGCTGCTGCTGCAGCAGCGTTTCCACTTTTCCGAATGTACTCCCCTGTTTCCGGTTTCACGGAGGCGGAGGGAGAGGAGAAACTTTGCAACGGATACGACGATATTAACACTCTTGTTTTTCGTTCAGTTTGTACAATTAGGTGGATGTTAAGCGAAGAGCGAAGAGAAAAATTTTGTTAATTAACGCCAAAGTTTAGTGCCGTGTGTGGGAGGTGCCGAGGTTACATGGGGCATTGCGGCTCATGCTTACTCGCATAAAAGGAGCATTGTTTTCCGAAACTTTATTTTGATGAGATTTTCATGTAAATTCTTTTTTGGAATTAATTAATGTGTATTTATTTGCGTGAGGTTGAAGCCAGTTATAGAATTAGAATAGAACTTATTTACATCTTACAGCAACTTCGCCTTATACAGATTCCATCTTTATATATACATCAGGTTAAGTTTAAGGTCACAAGGGGTTTCTATATTTTATATAAATATAAGTACATCGTTTTCAATCGAATCTTTGACATATCCTTATACTATAGATCATTATACATAATGCTCTATATTTAACTATACAACAGCATTGTTTTCCGAAAATATAATTTCATGTAAATTATATTTTGTTAATTGATATGTATTTATTTGTGCAGGGTTGAAGCCAGTTATAGAATTAGAATAGAACTTATTTCCATCGTACAGCAACATCGCCTTATACAGATCCTATAAAATAATATTTATATGGTAAAAATACATCAGCTTAAGTTTAGGATCACAAAGGGTTTCTGTTTTTTGTATAAAACTAAGAACATATTTTCCAATTGACTTTTTGATATATTCTTATACTATAGCTCATTATATAATGCTTTATATTAACCTATAAGTTCATACATGCTTAATCGAACTACACACTGAGTACAGAGTGAACTTCCGACCTTTCCTTTGACGATTAGCTTGTCATTTAATCTTAATAGGTTAAATTATAAGCTAATCTAAATTAGCTTATAATTAATAGGTTAAAATATAAGCTAGAGTACAGTGTTAATACACTGTACTCTAGACCATCCCTTCCTGAGTGATTTGATTAGTTTCCTAATCAAAATCCTTGTCCGCTTCCGTTCTCGACCTGGTCATTCAAGCGAATTCTCACATATTCACATAGTTCTATAATCATGTTTGTACACAGTAAAAAAACAACTTATTGTCCACAAACGTCAAACAAATTTTATTTGTTAATTTTCCGATTGCACCATCTGGTTCTAGTTTTACAAAGAAAAGTACAAACTAAAATTATTAATGATACGGGAAATGAAAGGACAGATCCGTATATTTACACTTGAACGAACGAGTTTGTCACTTAACAAAATTATTTTTACGAAAATTCGTATTCCGGATTTACGAAATTATTTTTGACAGTGTAAAGGTTATCAAGTATATTATACTCATACTATGTACGAGTTATCAAATATGTTGTCGTCGATGACGAATTTGTTTATAATCGACCGACTTTGGTTTATTACAGAAGAAAAGCCTGTCTGTGAAACGAGCTGTGAGAGATCAGACGTGTCAATAAATGTTTTTCTCTATTAAATATCTCGTTCTTTTACGTTCTCTTTTAAAGTTTCCTCAGTAAGCCGGACGAAGTCGTCCCCCACTCTCCCTTCTCTCCATCTATCAACTCCAGTGACCCACTTTTTATTTTCTCTCTGGCCACCCCGTATTTCCAAATGTGCTCTAAGCTCTCATCCTTAATGTTGCACACCTCACACTTCCAATCTCGAAACTCCTTTTTTCCCACTTTCCCAATGTGAAGCCAGTTATAAATTACCAAGATGGACTTAGGCCTTTCTTATCTATAATAATTACATACACCCAGATAAAAGATTTATAAAGATGAAATACATTTCGATCTTCAGATAACGTTTATTAAGATAAAAGAAATATTTACTTGCCTTAATAAAATCCTTGTTAGATTCAAATAACGGCTATTCTTTAGCGTAACTAAAACAATTTATTCAAAGATTTGTACTTTAAAATAAAGGTTTATTCGCACCGAAGAAATCATATATTTGACGTCAAGACAAGCGCGGCTATTATCCGGTAGCGCCCATTACAGAGTCATCAACGAGTCAATCGTCTGAAAGCATCTCTCGCTGATAGTACAAGACTATATTTATTCCTTACCGGGGAATCGCTACATTGTAATAGAGAGGCAACGCATCGGTTTGTTTTTATGAAACTTTCTTTACTTCAAGCTGTGTACCTCGGTGGGAAAATCGCGGTTTTTGCGCACGCTTCGCGTGCGAAAAAACCCCTTTTTCACACCTTGTGAAATAAAATGTTCATCACAAAAAATTTGCGCGACTGCTGAATCCTTTTTTATTATTCCAGATTCCTTTATTATAGTTTTATCTACAGTACTGCGGTACAGACAGCCTAAGTTTCATCTATATTATTAATGAAAGTGTGAATACAAAAATGAAATAATGAAACTTAGACAATTTAAAGCAATTGCTAAGTTAATATTAGATAGAGATGCAGTAAACATGGTGCTTTTATATAAGATTCGAAACTAAAATCTTCAAGGTGAGCGTAGCCGAGTGTAGTCCCGGGGTCCTGGGTTCCAGCCCCCATTACCGACTAAAAAATGTATTCTGATTTTTTCAATTTGTGAAGATAAAAAACTACAAAAAAGCAATTGTAGGATGATAAAAAAAGCACTTAAAAGTCGCGCAGATCGATAAAAAAAAATGTATTGTGTATTCATATTTTCCATTCAACGTTGACAGGACATTCTCAGTCGACATTGGGGCAACGCCGTTTGATAACGTAGGGCCGATGTTATCATCGCAACGTTAACTGGTAGTCGGGCGACCAGAGTCGGGTCGACTTTGTAACTCAGGCGCACGGAAAAAACGGATTAGTTGGGCTAACAAAAAAAATAGCTAACCCAACCTGTCTTAGTGCTCTGAGCGCCAGTCGATAAATTGGTTGAGTTAACGATTTTAAGTTGGTTGATATGCTATTCGCTAGACCAAGTAATTTGTTAGCTGGGCTAATTGCTAGGGAAATTGTTGGATTAGCCATTTACTTGCCTGCTTCAATAATTTACTGGCGTGATACAACCAAGCGACTTGGTTGAACCAACAGCACAGGTTACCAAAAATATTAATAGACAATTAATGCAAAATATTGATCTGCACTACCGCATAAATGCTTTTTTATCACCCGAAATTGCTTTATTGTCGTTTTTTTACCTTCGTACCATTGAAACCTCGGAATAAATAATTTGGTCGATAATGAGGATTCGAACCTGCGACCCTGCGATGTGTAGTCCACGATCTTACTCACTCTGCTACACGTATCTTGAAACATATATTTTTTAACCTTGTACATGACATTTACGGCTGCTTGAACATTATCGTACGAATTAGTTATACGAATGATTCTGTAAGGGAATTGGTAGGTTATGAACATCTTTTTTTTTTTTAAGTGTAGCCTTAAATCTGCTATTTTTCGAATCTGCTCCATCTCTACCTGTCAATAAGTGAATATCCGTTCATTAATTAAGTAAGTAATTAAGCCCGTTCGTCTCTCGTACGCCTTCACAATTTCCGACATTATTAACATATCAACTGACTTGCATGTATAACGGTGTGATGTCTGGGTTCGCAGCAACTGCAGTTCGTTGCTGCAACCATTTCAGTTGGTTGTCTGACACGCGCGCCGAGCGTGGTCGCACTAACAACTATAGTTGGTTAGGGTGCCTATAAAATTCGCTGCCTATCCTGAATACTATGTTAGTAGTTAGACTAACTAATCGTGTTAGTTGTGTTCACTATTCGCGTTAACTAACTGTTAATGGTAGATTCAACTAAACCTAAGTCGTTACTGTAACGAAACAGATAGTTATTGTAACCCATTTATACCCAACTAATAAACAGTTAGGTGACCCAACCAAGCATTTTTTTCCGTGCGGTCATAGGTGGTTCAACGTCAGCCCCCCTAAAACCGCACCTGGGTCGTTTCTTTTCGCACGCTTTTTTCACACTCTAGCTACTTTTGCGCACAGTTTTTTAACACTCCAGTTAATTTCGCGTACACTTATCTGACACTGTAGGTTTTTTCCGCACATACTTTACAGGCACGAAAAGCGAGAATTCTCGTACTAGTATCGCAAAGTACTATATTCAGCAAAAAATTCGTTTCTGCGTCATTCATATATCACATTATTCCCATACAATAAAAAGTCGCACGTCTGTCACGAAATAAATAAACAAAATTATTTGGCATAAATATCTGTTTATTAGATCCAAATAAACGGTATTAAATAATAAAAATGATACCGTCAAACAAATAAATGTATCAGAAATTAATAACCGTTCTATTAGGTTATGAAGCAAATAAACATTTTTCTTCGTCCTTAATAAAGTTTCTTTGATTCCAATAAACTTTATTCTGGGTGTAGTTTGTGATCTTTAACCTTGCGAGCTAAGTACATTGGAGTAGTTTGCAATAATATTCTTTTATTTATTTATATATTTATTGAATTATTACGGGTTTTCACCCAATTATAAGACAATGGTAAAGCCATCATCCAAACAAAAGTATAATTAAAAAAAAATCGCCAGGAAACATTAACAACAACATTGTTGGCGAGTCATGTTTGTCACAGCGCACGAGGCTGTCAATTGATTCCCCTACAACACATGCTGGATTTGAAGATATAACACCGTACCCATTCGAAATATAATTATGTTGAGCGAGATTAAGCTACTAAATTCTTCTTAGATAATGTACACTTTCGTTAAGCAGTCAGAAGTTACTACATTATCGTTGCCATCATTGACGTCCGCAAACATGAGATCGCCACTTTGTTCTCGGAGATAATCTTCAGCCCGATCTTCGTTAGAATGTTCTGAAACATAAAAAATAAGAAATTACATTCGGTAAGACGTACGGTGTGTGCGTGTGTTAAAAAAGAGGACTTTAAGCCGGGATTTCATCATTAGCAGAAAAACTTGTTCTATCTTTCGTCGGTAATAAACAATTTAGTCGAAAATTGAGACGGTCGAACAAGCGAAAAAAATCTCCAGGTTCGAATATAAAGACCGGAGCCAAAATGTAGTGCATTAGAACAAAAGATTTATATTTTTATTGTATTCCAGTAAACTAAATGATATATATAGAAAAAAGTACTATTTTTAAATTTTGTAAAAGGGTTCATCCTGTGAAATAAATAAATAAATAAATAAATAAAGAATTACAGTGCGATTTTTTTTTTTAGTAGAAAGTGTAAAAGGAATAAAATCGATGAGCCCAAAAGTGATTTATGGGTGAGAAAGCGAAAGTCTTTTTTATCCTCGGTTAAGAATTTGAACTGTTCACGGAAGGGCCATAGATCGGTGCGGATCGACGATTCACCGGATCCACCGTCGTGGCTTTATGCGTAACAAGTGAAATTCGAGACCGGAATAATGAAAGTAGGTTAACACGAGGAGGTCCACTCTTGAGCGCGTGCGTACTCGCGGGAGAACCCATTGCGGCCAAAGGTAGACAGACCAAAGGCAGACATAATCTCGTTCAATTTATCCTTGAGAGGGAGAGTAGTGGCGAGAAAAAAATAAATAAATGTTCGTTGCCGCATTCGCCGAATGCTTCTTGTGCATTGCACTGACTGTTGTGACGCCGGGGCAAAACGAACCCGTGTCCTTCAATTCAGATGAGATTTATCATTACGTCAATACAAAAAAAAAAAAAAAAAGAAATTGATCAAAATATGCCGTTTTGCCCCACTCTCCTCTATACCCCATACGAAAAACCATGTCCCGTCCGGAATCCCGTCTTCTTGCGATATAGTCGCACCTACAGCGACGGCGAACGAGTGGGAGAAATGAGTCGAAGAAAGTAACGGCTCTCCTACTCTCACGTGGTCATGAACTTCGATAATAAGTGTATATATATATAGTATCAAGTCGTTGAGGCTTGGGCGCTCCGCGACCTCGCCATGGTGTATGAAATTTAGAAACCAGAAACTTAGATTTCCGGAGATGTGCCAAAATTATAACAACGCATGTCCCGTTCATTAACAAACATAAACAAATGGGTCACTTCCGGCTTTGAGGATCTCATTTTAACCGGAAGTAACGTATTTTCGGTATGACGTCACCTTCGGTTGAAAATCTCATTTTTTAACCGGAAGTGACGTATTTCCGGTATGGCATCACTTCCGGTCGAAAATCTCACTTTTTAACCGGAAGTAACATATTGTTACGGCGGAGCAAATAAATATAACACCAATAATTAGCAAATAAGTTCTCGCGATATCTCCGGTTGGTTCGAGGTCTTAGTCAAGACTGTCAAACTACGATCGTTGTCAAGTCTCGTATCGTACGTTCAACTGTCAGATCGATGCGAGCGAATCCATTTCCATTCCATTGTGCTCGCATCGATCGATAAATGAGTCATTCAAAGAACTGATTCCGATACAACATCTTCGGTATGACGTCACTTCCGGTCTAAAAATGAGATGTTCAAACCGGAAGTGACGTATATCCGGTGTAACGAAGAAAGAAAACAGCGAAGCGTGCCCGCACACCGGGAAGACGCTTAATGAAAATTTGTCGGGGCTTTTAATTCAATAGACTCGGCGTTATAATTTCAAAGTCAAAAAAGACCGGGGAGTGAAGCGGGCTTCGCTGTTGGGCTCCCCGTTGACTCTGTACTTTATTAATTTCAACTGCGCCCAGGTATAGCACAAAATTATACCGCTGCGTTATTGTTGCGACATCGCAGCGGCATATTGTGCCGATGGGGCCAGGCGAGCAAGAAAATATTCATCAGTACAAATGAAGCAAGAGCCCGGGAAACAAAGGCAAAGGTTCTTTACCCTTTTCCTCTCGTCTCCCGCGCATGCGCGGTAGGTACGTGCGTGCATTCCCCCGCACTCCGCGCCCCGTCAACATGCTAAATTGCTAAAGCGTATTATAACAGCAGACATCATACACAGATACCCACAAACACACATACACGCGTAGTCATAAAGATAAAGACAGATACATACAGCAGTGTAAGAATAAATATAGTATCTTTCTCTCGCGCTTCCTCTCACGAGCGCGCTCATTTTCCACGGGCCAGGGAGATGTATTACCATTGCAAATAGTAGTAAGCAGCGAAAGATCATAAATATTAATAAAGGTCTGTTTCAACTCCAAGGTCCTCTTGCTGCTCGGCTGCTCTTCTCTTCTCATCTCCGCGAACGTACGACGAAGTCGGGCCCCGTTGTGCGTCGTCTCGGAAACCTCGCTCTCTCGCTGCACACTCCTGCTGGGCTAATATCGCGCAACAGCTCTCTCTCTCTCTCTCTTTCTCTCTCTCTACCTTTCATTACGTGTCCTCCGGAGACTCTCTTATTCCGATGAAAGAGAAATCTTTGCAGCGCTCTCGACCTGCGTGTGTTTTTCTTTTTTAAATTAAAAAACGTATCTATGATGTTTTGGAAATTGGGCGGAAGCAGATGAGTAGATTTCGATGAAAAGTCGTGAGAAATTTTTGTCGCGATGGGAATTTAAAAAAAAAATGGTTTTCGATGATTTGTGATGAGTAACTGGATTTTGGTCAAAATTGACATATGCGATTGAAACATTTTTGTTTATTTTGAATTTTGACAGTAATATTGGAAGATTGACCCCAAACAAAAAAAAAATTGATGCGTAAAGAGAAATCTTTGCAGCACTGTCGACGTGTGGGTTTCTTTTTTTTCTGTTTCTTTTAAATTAAAATCGGATCTATGTTGTTTTGGAAATTGAGTGCAAGCAGATGTGTAGATTTGAGAAATTTTTGTGAGGAATTTGTGTCGCAATGGGAATTAAACTTTTAAAAAAATGTAGGATGATTTTCGTCGAAATTGACAGTGGGGTCGTCTTGGGAGCAAAACAAAACATGGATACATATGGTGGAAACGTTTGTTTTTTATTTCGAATTTTTGCACGAATTTTTAGAATTTTAAAGTAATTTTTACACATTTTTAGTAATTTTGACTTTATAGAATTTTTAGTCATTTTTAGACTTTATTGAGTGTTCAGAATTTTCATTGAAAGAAAAAACTAAAAATACAATCGATGCACACAAATTTCGACTTGGTTCGAAGCTGCATCTTATGTCGACCTTTATTGCACTTCCGTGCGGTCGACAGGTGGATCAGATCAGGTCGAAGTGGAGACAACTAACTGGCGCAAAACGTAAAAAGTTGCGCAACTTTGGTACCGTAATATTTTCCCCGAATTTTCAAGTATTATTATTTTTTATTTCACGTCGTTCGCTACTCCACGAGTGTTTCCCAATTTACGCACCTGCCGGGGGGGATGCTGCGAGGCGGCACGCGAGAGTGTATATCCGTGAAGGGGCTCTCGGAGATCAACAACCGGGCGCGCACGTTCTCTGCGGTCGTCGATGCCGATCTCGGGAGACCGAGGAACACGATCGAGCAAGAGAGCGATAGAAAGAGGGACGGAGGGAGGGAGCCAGAGAGAGTGAAAGGAGAGGCGAAAAGATACCCGAAAGATATGTTCTCGTCTCGTGAAAGCGGAAGTCAGGAGTGTCCGCGTGTGGCCAATAACCGCGATGGATCTCGCTTTTGAATCGGTATCGGCGAATCCCCGTCGTCGAACCGGAGAAAGAGGAAAAAAAAAAATATATATATACATACATATGAATATACTATAAAAAAAGATAAAGAAGGAAATAAAAAGATGCGGGTCTCGTGAGAGCCGAAGATGAAAGTCTCCCGAAATATTGTGTTGCGAGCACACTTGTCCGTCGGTCCGTCCGGTTTGCCGACCCGGCAGCGATCGCGACCGAAGAGCGACGTCTTAATATCTCAGGACTTACTTCCCGATTAGTTAGTACGAGTCCGAGTCCCGAAATGGAAAGATACGAGTCGATCCGAGTTCGCCGGATCCGATACAATCGATTTTTGTAAATCATTTTCCAAACACGCTCCGTTCAATAAAAGACACAAAAACCATAACACCAATACAATAGAAAAATTCGTCCGCTAAGAATCGATACTTCTGTCTCGTTGATTAAAAGTTAATTTTTTTTTTTTCATATACATATATTCAAATTTTCTTTCAAGTTATTTAACAATCATCGTCGTCGTCAGCGTGTGCACATCGCGAAGGTTTGTTCACCAACGTGAGCCAGCGTGGTTCCAGTTGAGTGCGATGTTGAGCATACGACACGTGAGTATATTCCGTACAGTCAAAGTTTGATTAGCGCAATATGTGTCTATAATAGATGTATGTACCCTGCGCGGAGGCTCGCACAGCCGAACGATAAATCGGAGCATGGAACCGGTGATTGTTATATTCATCAGTTTGCATCGTTGAAACAGCTAATGGTATAATTGACGAGTACCCGCGAGCGTGGGCTACCTACTGTAAACGAGTCTCGCATAACCCACAGTAGAGATTGAATAACGAGGGGTGAGAGGGACATAGACAAACACGAGCTCAGTCGGTGGACTGGTTAATTAATTAACACGTGTGAATTCGCAATCAGTCAATAATGGCAAGTGTCAACATTCGTGCAATGCAAGTGCGAAAGAGAATTGGAATTATGTGGAGAGAGGACCATGCATATTCCGTCCCCGTCCCGAATATTCTCAGAGCACAATAGTGGCCGGTGTACTCGATATTTATATATATATATATATATATATATATATATGTATGTACATATTTATATGGATATACATATATGTATATATCAAAAGCAAAACAATAATTGTTCACGATACGTATGGACATGTGCGTACGGCGAAGTGCACTCTGTATTGAATTTTGGTACGATACTATGGTGGAGAGTTTCAAGGATACGCACATTCCCTCGAGTGCCCGTCGCCCTCTCGTTAAATTATAGTTCCGATTGTTCAATGCACCGTGTGCATACAGGGCGGTGCAGAACAAGCATCACGCAAATTGCAAGCCGGCGGCTTGGCTGATCTGAGTACAATTGGCGGTTTTGTGAGAATTTGTAAAAATTTGTTGATGACATGTATTTTTAAGTCGAACCAATTATTGTCAACTTATTTTCAACTTATTTTGAACACATTTTCAACATACTTTCAACATACTTTCAACATACTTTCAACATACTTTCAACATACTTTCAACATACTTTCAACATACTTTCAACATAGTTTCAACATACTTTCAACATACTTTCAACATAATTTCAACATATTTTCAACATATTTTCACCTTATTCCGGATCATCCTGTACATTGCATCTCCATATGTATGTATAGTGTCCTGTATTTCTATAGCTGCAGTTTGGTGCATACCGCGATATAGATAGGGACGATTCAGCGTTCGCGCTTTCTATCTGTCTCTCCTCCCTCCAGATTGGTAGACGAACCAGTAGTATCACAACGCTGCGGCGTTAATGAAGTTGCATTGTGTGCTTCGCACGACCGCACACACATCATCTCTTTCGCCGCCACCTCCGGATGCTCCATCTATCTATTTCGCTCGTTATCCGTTGGAACCCATTGATTAGAGTATGGACGATGATTTCCCGCACGAAAACTGCTGCTTTCCGTTGATTCACCGGTGCGTCGCTTGCCAACCCCCCCTCTGCCCCTCTATCTATTTCGCTTCATAAAGCTTTTCCCTTCTCGTTGTATACCGGAGGAAAAAACTCCAATTTGCCCACTTCAAGCACTCCCCCTTTTTTTTGTTCCTCATCTCTTTGTCTCGAAAAGTTTCTCGTTTACTTCTCGTTACACTGTTAACGCTACTTTTACCCCTGCTCGGGCTTCCTGTTCGAGAATGCTGTTTATTATGGATGAGACGCGAAATCCGAGAAGCAAAAATACTGGAGAGAGCTAAAAGTAAGAAATTACGAGGTTTTTTTTTCGTTCGCCCTTTCGCACGATGTTTTACGGTATTCGGATTCATATTAATAATTTTTCCACATCACTGAGCCATATTCTTCGCGAATATTATGTTCCATCGTGGCCTGTACTTTTGCGAACTTTGAATTATGCATAAGAGCCGCTATGCATGTAGATCGCATGCGGGCGATCCGTTAATTTAGCGGACGACAGGCAGTGCGGATGTATCAGGGATGAAATAAGCATCGGCGAATCGGCCCGCCGAGACAGCGAGCCGAGGAGCCGAGCAGGGAGGGAGATGGTCGAACTCGCGCCGGTACGCGAAAACTATATAATTGTGCGTCCGTTGGAGTTATACCGATAGGTTCTCCCGACGGTAATGGGCTTACCGTGGCATTCCCCGATTGAGCTCATTTAGATTGCCGGGTGTTCGTTCTCCGCCTCCTGGACGGGCTTGTCCGACGTCGGAGCAAGCGTCGCTTCGACTATCCGCGTGAAATACGACAATCCGATCTTCTCACCTTCGAGACCATTTCTCATTTACCATTCACGGCTGCGGAAGTACATAACCGAGAAATTTCCCCCGGAGCGATTAATCATCCTCGCCTCTCGTCGGAATATAATTAATTAATTATGTCGCCGGTTTGCTCATCGACGGGCGGGACGGTCTCCGACGCCGGAGGGATTGGAAGAATCTCGGAGCGATCGTCATGCAATCGTGCCAGTCGGATTTTGAAGCCTGCTATGAGAGCCGAAAAATCACCCGAATTAATCGATCTGTCAATATTTGCCGTCGCTTCCGCGACGTCGGCGCATGCGCGACACCAACAAATCCGCCGGTTAATGTTTCGCTGTTGTTTTTAGGGACTGTTCGGTGACTTCTGGCGCTGTCCTGATCATACTGAGAAATAGTATATTGTGCAACAAGGGTCGAAAGTTGGCGATTGTGACAAGTATGACGTTTGCGGCCCGAGCGAAGCGAGGGCTGCAATCACACGAGTCGCAATCGCCAATTCGACCCTCGTTACACATCATATTTTTTATTACAAGTGCATGAATCTGCGGCACTTGGAATGGCAGTCGCGCCAGACGAATACTGAAAAGTAAGGTTATGTCTCCAGGGACGAAAACGTGAAAAGTAAACTCCCAAGGGACGAAAGTGAACGAAATGCGAATTGCGCATGCGCGATTCTGTAATTTCACCACAGGTTCACAACTGGCATGCAATGGGCCACTTTCGGCTCGCAAGACTGCCATGTAAAGTGCCGCGATCATGCACGTGTGACAATAAAAAAATGGTTGGATTAAGCAAATGCGTGATGACATACGTTCGAAGGTGTATTTAGTTGGTACAACAAAAATGTTTGTTTCAATCGACAAATTTTTAATCAATTGCAGCAAATAATCTTTTAACAAAACAATGCTTTATTTGTACCAAACAAATAACAGCTTTGAACGTGTGTCACCGCGACTTTTGGTTAATTCAACAAATTTTTTTCTCAGTGCAGCCAAGAGCCAGCAGTTCGCTAGTCGGCGGCTCGTCAAACATTAGCAACCGCCACGCGGATCAATTATTGAAGACGCAAAGTCTTTCTCGGTCGCCTCGCGAACGGCGGAATAATCTTTTCCATTAACGCCTCCATGGAAATACGAGGGATTCTCCGGATGAATTATCCCGACAATATTTTCATCCGATTGGAAGAATCTTGGAACGATGGGCGTGAAATCGTGCAAAACGGATTTTGAAGCCGAGGGCGATTAGGTTTCTGCTATAAGAGCCAAAAAGTCACCTGAATGAATCGATCTATCAACATTTGTCATCCCAAACCGAAGTCCGCACATGCGCGACGCCAACAAATCTGCCGGTTGACGTTTCGCCGTTGCTTTTAGGGATTGTTCGATGACTTATTGCGCTTTCCTGATCAACCGAGAACCAGCGGTTCGCCAGTCGGCGATGCGTTAAACATCAGCAACGCTGATGTTAGAAACAACGCAAAGTCTTTCTCGGTCGCCTCGCGAACGGTGGAATAATCTCTTCCATTAACGCCTCCATGGAAATACGAGGGATTCTCCGGATGAATTATCCCGACAATATTTTCATGCGAACGACTGTCTCTACCGCCTATTCCATTTTCCTCCCAGAATCGAATTTATTATCGCCTTCCCTTTTCAAGCCGACCCCCCCCCCCTCCCTCCCTTCGGCCCCCTGGGACCTCCCGCCATTCTTTCGCCCCATCCCTACCAACGGTCATTAGAGAAATCGGATTTCCGATTTTTCTTTCGCCCCAACCGCGTTCCTCACTCCCGTTACGTCTCCGTCTCTATATTTTCCCAGGTTGGGGGTTTTTGCGGCTTCCCTACCTATCTCACCCTCTCTCGCTGTGTGTCTAGGTGGTTTAAACTAACGATGCCCGATTATTCTAGGTAACGTTGTGCCTCCTGATAACGTATCACTGGCACGCCAGTACCGGTACTCGAAACGTTTCTGTGCCTCCCGCCGCTACCGGTGTTCGTATCGCCGCTGAAGTGAATGGATCGCCGACGGACGCTCGGCTGAACATACCCGTTGTTAAACGTTCCTCTAATCAGGCAGGCTTCGCTAACGAACTGCGACCCTCACTCGTCACGCCCTCCCTTTCCGGGCAACCCGACGAATACGCAAATCGTAACGAGGAAAAATATACCAGAGGCATTCGGGAATCGACGGGAAAACTGGGCGAACCACCTTTTGATACTCAGACATCGAACCGCGTGACGGAGAGGCGAGACGGGAATGCGCCGAAGGTGGTGGCGCAGGTGGAAGAAGGACGGAAACCAGGCGGTCGAATTAAATCGTCGATTCGGGGGGCGATGGCCATGGATTCCGGACTAATTGGAAAGTCGAACTCTTCGCCGCTCGCTCGAGGGCCCCGACGTCGTTTTGATTACGATGGAACGTCGTCGACGAGGTACCGACACAAAAGAAGCGAAGACGGCTCGAGTGGTGTTAAGGAAGAGAGGAGCGAACGCGCAAAGGCAACCGGGCAGGACGAATCGAATAACAAAGAAAGCATCGTTAGCTCTTTTGTCGCATCCGATGCTACTGATTCAAGGGTTGGAAGAATGTGGTATCGGAATAGTCAGAAGGTGCATCGGGGAAAAGGAACAGACTTGGCGGTGTCGGGGTTGGGAGGAATCGATGGTGGGGCTGGAAAGGCCGAAGCGAAACAGGCGCGGAAGAAGGGAAAGGAGGATCACCAGGCCAGTGGGTCGTCCAATCGATTGTCAACTTCCTTAAAGCGCATAGAACAACCGGAGAGGAGCAGGCCGAGCAACCTGGTTGGCTCGTCGGTGGGCACTCCGGAGAACAACAAGATCTTGGACCACAAGAGGCTGCATCAGCAATCGAGGAACACCAAACCCAAGATCATCGCCCAGCATCTTCGCAGAAACACCAAGAGGCAGACGTTGTCATTCGATGACCTCATGTACGGAAGGTCGGCTGGATATTACAAGGAAGGAGACGAGACCGAGCCGTCGAGCAGGATCGTCCGTGATGACGACAGAGACCGGACACCAACCGCTGGACCGCAACTGCGATTCATACCGTTGGGCAATCATCGCTCTCGAGGGTTCCAAGAGAAAATCTTTGTCGACGGAGACGCCCAGCGAACTTTCGGCCGGGGATCATCTTCGGAGAACGAAAACGAGGCCTCGTTGTTTTATCCCAATGGCGAACCGAATCCTCGGGCCTTCGTCAAATTACCGAGTTTCGACGCCAGGCAGCTGGACAGCTTGAAAGGGGTCTTCGACAAGTACGATTTCGGATTGGCAGGGAAGGTCAACGAATTGCCCAACGTAAGGACCATTCGACCCAAACAGATATTCGTCGCTCCACCGAGATTGGTCTACGACACCAAAATCTTGCCTGCTCCTTTCTCCTATGCCCCGTACTTTCCGTCCTTTCGCGACAACTTTGAGAAAGCCAACGGGAACCTGGACAAGGGTAGTGGAGAAAACATTGCCACACCTGGAGTCGAGATAAACGGCGTGTTCGACCAAAAGCATCCGGAGAAATTGGATAACAGAAAAGGTAAGGATCGTCGTGCGGAAAAGGGAATTGTTTGATTCAAATTAAATTCGGAGCATTGATTCGCTATTTTTATTAATGTGTATGACTGAATATTGTCATTATCAAATTCCGGCTTGGGCCATCTAAGAAAAACAAGCAAAATGGATTCAAACAAATCGTTTCTCCTAGACTAATTCGTACGGGAGACGAATTGATTTGATTCCCGATGTAAACCTCTTTGTAACACCGATAACTCGCTGCTTCCCAGCCATTCCAGTTAGCGAGAATTCCGAGCCGTCACTCACGGACACGCTCAACTTCGTGACGCCTTTACCGCCTTATCGCGATGCCGAAGGAGGGAACGGCGAAGTTTCGATTCGAGTGAATCAACCACCCGAAGATCTCGCCGAGTTGGACGAGATATACGGTTCTAGGGGAGGTGATATAGAAATCGGTGGCAAGGAGACGGCGACGGAGGAGAGGAAGCGTCAACGTGTCGAGGGGGATGAGGATTCTCGAGTGAATCAGAAATCGCCTATCGACGCTGGAACGGTGGTGCATCATCCGGGCTTCGCCGGATCGAGTTATGACAACTCGGTGAGCACATTTGGTAGCCCGGACGAAAGTGGGTCAGGAAACGTCGATCATTCGGCCGTTATCGGGGGAATTGCTGATGAATATGTGAATCCCGAACCGCCGAGCCGGGAATCGTACACCCCTGCGGTTCGTACCCGAACACATTCGGCTGCAAAATCGAATGACGAAACCTACGACAGTGGTGATTACAAGTGGCGCGGGCAAAACGATAATTATAATGTGAGTATTAAAAAAAACAATACTGACCAACGTTTATTTCGAGCCCCATTTCGTCCGGCAAACTTCCATCTCCAATTGGTCGATTGTCCGGACAGTTTTTTTCGTATCAATAAAAAAGAAGGGATTAAGCTGATGTGATAATGGTTTGGCAATAAACAAAAAAAAAATAACAAGGGATTCCGATTTATTGATTGATTCGCGGTGTTTTTTTACGGATATCGGACAAAAATAAATCCATCCGCGTGGCAATGGCTTTCAATCTCATTGAGACGCTAATTAGAAATAGATTCGTAGAAATGTGGACGATAATAAAAAAAATGGGTCAGGAGAGAGCGGGGCAAGATGGTATATTCACAGGCTCATCTCAAATGGAGGAACCTACACTTTCTCTTAATACCGTTATCTAATCACTCGCAAAGTCCGTTTTTATCTTACAAATTCTGACCTTATTAACTTGTCCATAGAAGTACCATATATTCGTCTTCTGAAAACGGTTTTACAACATCATCTTACCGTGCCCTATAGTAAAATAATGTTTAACAAGGTGGCAAATTTCCACTTTTCAATAATTCGCTTCCTCCATAAGGAACCAAAATAAAAAACCAAAAAACGCCTCAACCCGGTGTTTTATCTGATCAACAGGAGCTAAACTAGATTCGTAGAAATATGCTCGCTAATCGGAAAAATCGGTCAGGGGAGATCGGGGCAAGATGGACCCCCGAGGAAAGATCGTCTATCCATAGTCGCATCTAAAATGAATCCACACTTTCTCTCAATACCATTATCTAATCACTCGCAATGTCCATTTTTATCTCACAAATTCTGACCCATTTAACTTTTCCATAGAAGTACCATATATTCCGTATTCGACTCTAATCTTTTAGCGCAGAAAACTGTATTACCCTCGGAAAACTCCCACATGATTTTACCGTGTCTTGTAATAAAATAATGATGAAAAAAGGTGCAAATTTGCACTTTTCAATCATTCGCTTCCTCCATAAGGAAGCATAATAAAATTAAAAAAAAAAACCAAAAAAATACCTGAACACGGTGTTTTGTCTGATCAACAGGAGCGTTACGCAGCGAATTACTCATTCGGCTACCGGGTGACGGACGACGAGACGCGGAACAATTTCGGTCACCGGGAGACCCGGAAGGAGGGAGTGACGACGGGGAAGTATCACGTTAAACTTCCGGACGGTAGGATCCAGGAGGTGGATTATCACGTGGACGGGACGGGTTATCACGCTCGTGTCACCTATCACCTGGACAACGCGGAATGATATCGCGTCTCCGTCCGGGCGATCTCGGCGTGACACGGGATGTTACTAATGCCGCGTTACAGCGTCTCACGGCTTTGTGATATAATGTTGTATGCGTATAATATAGCAGTCAGTAGGCCGCGCATGCGCACATCTATTAGGAAAAAAAAGCAAAAAAAAGTCTACATCGTTCTCCGTTACTCGCATCAATGAAGTGCGAACGGGAGAATAAAGAATCGCTCTCCGTGCAGGGGACGAGGGAAAAAAAGCATATCTCTCACAGCCGTTTCTCGTAACATGATGCGGCGATAATTTCGTAACACGTAACACACAAATCCGCGCGTTGTACTCTTGTGCCGGAGCGGGCTGGCGTGAGAAGGAGCGAACGGAATCGAGACACGAAACCTCCCGCGCGGCTCTTGTACATACCTCTTGCCTGTTACTCTCCTTCCATCGCGTCATTTACTCCGCGCTCTACCTATGTACACACGCTGCACTCTCCCGCGGGCACGCACTCCCATTACACTGACTCGTGGACCCATCCGCGGCGCTTATTATCATGGGAAGACACTAACGTCGGCGTTCATTTGAGATCGTTCATTTGTACCTGATGCGTATGGTATGTATGTATCAGAGTTGGGCAAAATACTAACGAATAGTGACAATTCAAAACACTTTTTGTACATAAAATACATTGCGTATTATCATGGAAAAACACTAACGTCATCGTTCACTTAAGATCTCTCATCTTGTAGTTGATACACGATGAAAAAAAAATTGGGATAAGAATTTTGTTACCATCACTTATTTACCTGCTTAACATAGGGACAAAATATTTTGTTGTGGCAGCAAATATTTAGCTGTAGCAGCCAAATATTTTTGCTGCCACAACAATAAATTATAAACGGTGTACATTTTGTTAGAGAAACAGAACTATTTTTCTCCTTGTAGGTATGGTATGTATATATTCAGAGTTGGGAAAAATACTGAAAATAGAAAATACTTTTTGTACATAAAATACATTGCTTATTATCATGGGAAGACACTAACGTCATCGGTCATTTGAGATCTCTCATTTTGATTTTGCTGCATACGGTTTGTATGTATCAGAGTTGGGCAAAATACTAAAGGACACTGAAAATATAAAATACTTTTTGTACATTAAATACATTGATAAGTACTTCGTTTGAGTACTTCCTAAAATACGTCGTAAAAGTCAATGGAATTTCAATTTCATTTTATATAATTAAATTTCACTTTTGATTTTTTTTTTTTCATATTTGGCATAAAATTTTTTTTTAGCTTCGATGAGATTTATCATTATTTTCAACTGAAACTTTTTTTCTAACGATTCGACTTTGTATTTTTTACTTCGCAAGAAAATTTGGAATTATTCACTTTGTACATCAGAATGTGATACTTCTTTCACATTTGTAACTTGGCATTTTGCAAGAAAATTTTTCAAAAATGTTACATACTAATTTTATTCCTTTCTATTAACATCTTTCAAGTATTTTGGGTCCGGATATTTGCACAATCATTCCTGAAATTCAAATGTGAAGGTCGATGTAAAAATACTTTGCATTTTATACTTAATTTACCCAAGGAGTGCTTCCAGTACCACATAAGAATTCGAGTGTTTAAAATAGGTATGAGCAGTGTTTAAAATACATTAAATTACATTAATTTTTTCATCAACCCTTTCCGACGCAAGAGTCAAGATGAAACGATATTCCAGCCGATATCGATGTCCCTACGCATTTCTTGCAAGAAAATAATTATGAGGAGAGATATGGGCAAAGTACAAACATTTGTTTATAGAGTTGGACAAAGTACCGAAAAATACTTCAAGAACAGAGTACAAAGTATCACAAGTACTTGAAGTATTTCTCAAGGACTTTTCGCAATTAGGTTCGTAGCGTTAAGCGTTATGTAAGCTGTAAAAAAATGTGCAAAGTAATTTGCACATGGCTTCCTCAATGTAAAAAACCGTAACTAACATCTTCATAATTCGTCGTTTTGAGGCTATTTTCAATCTATTCTTTACTTTTATAGAATCTTATTTTCATAGAATCCTTATTTTTCATAGAATTAAAAATATATATATCCGCTTAATATTATGCGTATAGAAAAATTTAGAGATAATCATATATTAATAGAAACAGGATGCCATGTTACTCATCGAGATACTTGAAGTACCAACCAAGTATCCGGTACTTCAACTACTTTAATAATAAAAAATCAGCTCAGTTCCGATTTTCTATTACAATTAATACAATACATATCTATATCTTATTTAATGCTATCATTATTATTCGTATCATTGTTATCCTCATTATATAATTAAATTCGTAGTCCAAAAAAAATCTATGTAAAATATATTCCCTATACAATAATATCAATAATATTTCCATTGTTTTATATAAGAATTTATTTATTTGATGTGACATATTTTTCCACCGAAGACCCAGAAACGACAATCCCACTGACTAATCCCTCAAACCACCGATCGCAAAATTCCTCCTCGAAAATTATTAACCCAAAAAAAAAAACCAAAACAAAACCTTCCCATAAAATCATTAGAGACGGAAGGTTATGTCCTGTGGGGATATCATACCGGCATGAAATTCGTGAATTTTACAACGCTCCGTGTTACCGTCCATTTACGCGTTACATGCCCGTATCTCTGGAGAGCCTGGCGGCGTGTGTACGAGGGGTCTCATCTGTAACGAATAGAAGCCGAGGAATTGCGGGAGGTCCGAGGGATCCGAGGGGGGAAAAACGAGCGCACGGGCGCACAGAATTGTTATGAAACACAGAAGGGGGGTTGGGGCGGGGAGGGGGCGAAGGGGGAGGGGGGGGAGAAAACACAGTGTGTATATACTGTAGCAGGGAGCATACACGCTAATACTCCGCTGCTGCTGTTGCTGCTGCTGCGCGGCCTCGTAACTAGAGAAATTAGTTAGGAGATCCCTCGCGTGAGCTGACGAGCTGTGCAAGAGATAGATATAGGAGGAATATAGCCCGTAGGTATTATCTCGGCTGCTTCGCCGTAGTACTCTGGAGGGCGGGTTTGGAGAGATGGGTGAAGGGGGTTTCCACCTCGCATGCACACTCGAAACCACCGACGGTACAGTGTATAAGCTGCAAATTGTTTAATCTTGAGGATCCGATGGAGGATTTGTGTCTGTTAGAAGACGACAAGAGGGCGGAGTGCGAGGGGGCGGGGGAGGGGGGGCCTCGAAATGCAAGGATACTTGGCCAGTCGCAGGGGATCAGGATATTAATTGAGCTCGCCGAGTTTGAGCTCCAAGCATCATTAGCATACAACGAGCTTGTTGCTGCACAATGTATCCGTATACATTGCGCTAAGCTACCTTCACACATAATAATAATAATAATAATAATAATAATAATAATAATAATAATAATAATAATAATAATAATAATAATAATAATAATAATAATAATAATAATAATAATAATAATAATAATAATAATAATAATAATAATAATAATAATAATAATAATAATAGAGAGGGAGGAAAGATGGCGGCCGGGGCAGTAGTCGTGAAAGTAAGGTGCCGGAAAAGAATGAAATAAGGAGGGAAGAGGTGGTGGAAAATGGAAAAGTGCAGTGAGAAAGTACGCGGAGAAAAGAGGAAGGGACAGAAGAAAGAGGAAAGCTCAGTAAGTGCGGAAAAGTGAAGAAAAAAGAGTGGAAAGAAAAAGGTGGAGAAACGAGGTTAAGAAAGATATGATGGACGCGGGGAAGGAAGACGAGAGGAGAGGAAAGAAAGGCAGAAGGCGAGGAAGGCACGAGACGACGACGGGAAAATACGAGAATTGGCGGAAAGCCCCGAGTCGAGAGAAATGGAATCGGAGGTCCGAGAGACGGCAGAGGATGACGAGAAGAAAGGGCTGAGTCGGAATGGGAGATGGCCGAGGGCGACCGAGCCGTGTCAGGCGAGGAAACCCGAAGATGGACGAAAGCAGCAGAGGAGCGACGGAGAGGAGGAAGGGAAGGCGCAAGCTGGGACCGGAGGCAGCCGAGGGAGACCGATCCGAAACGGTCGAGGAAGCCCGAGGACGGCCGAAGGCTACAAGAGAAGGAAGCGGAAGCGCACGACGGGACCCGAACGGGACAACGGCGAGCGAGGCACAGTGGCAACCGGCGACAGGTGGCCGCGAGCACGTGTGGACGGGAGAACCGAGGCACGGATAAAAGTGAAAGACAATGGAGACGGTGAAGAAAGAAAAAGTGGTGGACTGGAGGCAGGAGTTGGTGAGAGCAGTGAAAGAAGTAGCGGAAGAGATACAAGGATTGAAGAAGGAAATAAGCGGAATTAAAAGAAGAGTTGATAGTGGTGAGAAGGATAGAGGAAAAAAGGGAGGAGAGACGTCGTGAGAGGAGGAGTCGATCGAATGATAGCAGCGGATCAGAGGAATGGTCGGAGTCGGATCGAGGAAGCGACACAGGAGACGAGGAAGAAGAAAAAGCGAAGGAAAGGGAGGAAGGAAGGAAGCAGGAGGAGAAGACGGAAGAAAATAAGATAGATGACACAAGAGCGGTAGCAGAACAGATAGCAGAAGAGATCAAGAAGCAAGAAAAGAAAGGATGGATCGAGATGATGAAGGAAGAAGATGAGGAAAAGAAAGCGGAAGAAGAAAAAGAGAGAAAAGTGGCAGAGGAGGAGAAGGCGCGGCAGAAGGGGGATGAAGAGAAGAAGGGACGAGAGAAGTGCGATGAAGAGACAACGCGAGACAAGGGGTGGAGGAAGGCTGCGAGGAAGACGGAGGAGATGAAGGAGGAACGAAGAAGAAGAGCGCAGCAGAGAGAGTATGAGGAGAGGTGGAGAGAAGAACAAGAAGAGAGGCGAAAGAGAAGGAAGAACGTGATCCTGAGAGGAGATGTGGAGGTAAAAGAGATCGGGATACAAGAGACGCAAGAACTGATAAAGGAAGGCCTGGGAAAGGAAATGGAAATTGAGAAGATTGTGAAGAAAAAGCAGATCGGTGGTGAAGGCCTGGTGATAGTGGAGTTGAAGGAGGAGAAGGACAAGAAAGAGCTATGGGAAAGAAGACGAGAGATGGAGGCAGCCGGAGCCGAAGTATGCGAGGACCTAACGTGGTGGGAAAGAAAGACGAGATACAAGCTGAGGGAAAGAGCTACCGAGGAAAGAAGGAAAGAAAAGAAAGTGTGGATAGAGAACAGAAAGATTATAGTCGACGGAAGAGAGATAGAATTTGACGAGAGGACGGAAAGATGGATAGAGGAGAAAGAAGGAAAGGAAGAGGACGACATCGGAGACAGACCAAGGGACGAAGCAAGCGAGAAGCAGAGGGAGAGAGAAGAAGCGAAGAAGGCAGAAGAGTGAAGAAAAGATTGAAAGAAATGTACTAAAGGTTAAGCGGATGTATAGAGTCAAAGGGA
The DNA here is from genome assembly GCA_917499995.1 of Ichneumon xanthorius. Lineage (NCBI taxonomy): Eukaryota > Metazoa > Arthropoda > Insecta > Hymenoptera > Ichneumonidae > Ichneumon > Ichneumon xanthorius. Next base: position 23,336,794 of record OU824200.1, on the reverse strand, counting down.
AGTTGGAGAAGGGAGGTGTAACAAGGAGAGAACCTTGAAAAAAAACTTGAAACCCTACGGGGAGCAATAAACAACATACAATAATAATAATAATAATAATAATAATAATAATAATAATAATAATAATAATAATAATAATAATAATAATAATAATAATAATAATAATAATAATAATAATAATAATAATAATAATAATAATAATAATAATAATAATAATAATAGTTATTATTATTATTATTATTATTATTATTATTATTATTATTATTATTATTATTATTATTATTATTATTATTATTATATAATAATCGCCGTGTGTCCAGATGACCCCCACTTTTTATGGCTTTTTCGAGTACCACCCATCTGGGAAACAACGATTATGAGTATCAAACTGCACCCAAATAGAGATTTCCAAAAAAAATGGCTCTCGAACGCCGTTAAAAATGTCCGTCGACATGCAGTTCTTTGACATTAGTCGGTCGTTATTTCGATATACCTGGACATTATTGGTATTTTTTGGTCCAGTTTATCGAAAGAACAACGAATATCAGCATCAAAACGCTCCCGAATGGATATTTTCCAACAAAAAATTGCAATGAATAGTTATTATCGATGTCCCTCGAAATGTCCGTCAACATGGTTTTTCGACATTTTCCCGTTGTTGCTTCCCTATATCTAGACATTATTGGTATTTTTTCGTCCGGTTTATCAAAAGAACAACAATTATGAGCATCGAAACGCTACCGAGTGGATATTTGCCAACAAAAAATTGCTATGAATGGTTATTGCCGATGTCCGTCGAAATGTCCGTCGACATGTTTTCTTTCAACATTTTTCGACATTTATGGTGGGCAATATTATATATAATAAAGTTAATAAGTTTTCGTGACCCCTATATTTTTTTGCATGTCCGTCTAGGGAACAATGAATATGAGTGCTAAACCGTTGCCAAATGTACTGATCCGAAAATATTTGCTCTCAAAGTTGGAATTTTTAATTTATTTTTCGCCGCTCGAGACAAATTGCGCGCGAAATATGTCAATTTTTGCCCTCATGTGTGAGTGAGTACACGCGAGCACTCTATTGTAGGACTGCCACTTGTATCCGGGTTAGCCGGATATCCGGGTACCCTAACTATCCGGATCAGATGAATCCGATGCTTCAGATCCAGATATCCGGATACCCGAATTATCCGGGGATCCGCATACCCGAACTATCCGGATATCCGAATTATCCGGGGATCCGGATACCCGGATATTCGAATTATCCGGGTACACCTAATCCAGTTAGGGTACACCGAATCTAATCAGATAATAAGAGGTTTAGCTTAAGAGGAGCGTTTCTCTCGCGGTCTAGGTGCATCGCGATTATTTCCTTCAGGTCAAGCTTCACCGGAGCGTCTCTCTCGCGGCCCACGTGTATCGCGTTGACTTCCTCGAGGTCTAGCTTGACCGGAGCGTTTCTCTCCCGATCTAGGTCTACCCTAGGGATGTGCGAATAGCACTTGAATTGAATTCAATTGAATATTGGCATACAATAAAAAATTTGAAAATTTGAAATTTGAAATTGAATTCGAAAATTTCAATAATATATTTAGTCATGAATAATACGAATTATTCAAATATTCATGAACAATTCATGAATAACACGAATTAATCAAATATTCACGAATTATTCATGAATAATCGGAATGCATCAATGGGGCAAAAGGGGGAAAAAATCGAAATATATCGATGGGGCAAAACGGGGCAAAAAAATCGGGTTGTGTCGATGGGGCAAAAAATCGGAACACATCGTTGGGGCAATAAGGGGGAAAAAATCGGGATGCGTCGGTGATGCAATCGGGACCAAAGATCGCTATGTATGGATTTGACAAAACGGGGCAAAAAAATCGGGATGCGTCGGTGGGGCAAAACGGGGCAAAGAAATCGGGTTATATCGATGGGGCAAAATGGGGTAAAAAATCGGGATGTATCGATGGGGCAAAGTGGGAGCTCCTTAAATCGTGGGAGGCAAATCGGGGTAAGGGGGTATAGGTCAGCCATAAATATTATTTATGTTATTGAATTTCAAAAAAGAGGTTGATCCCATATATGGGGATATAAACGTCTACATCTGTTTTGTCACTATGGAGGATTTAGATTGAACCAACAATTAAATTAAATTTAAATAAAATAACCTAGCGTTCGGGCGCGAAGCGCCCGATCGCTAGTTATTATTATATATAATAAAGTTACTAAGTTTTCGTGACCCCTATATTTTTTTGCATTTTCGTGTACCGTCCGACTGGGGAACAACGAATATGAGTGCCAGACCGTTGCCAAAAGTACCAATCCGAAAATATTTGCCCTCAAAGTTGGAAAAAAAATTTGGTTTTTCGTCTCTCCAGACAAATTGCTCGCGATATATGTCAATTTTGGCACTCGTGTGTGTGCGAGTACACGCGAGCACACTATTGGATGCATTTTTTTCCCGCATGTGCTCCAAAATTTTGTTTTTTCGCCATTTATGTCTTTTTTCAACTTCGGCGACACCCTGTATTTCGTGATTCCGAGCGAAATACGGGTCAAATCTGGCAATTTTTTGCACTCTCGAGTTGCGTCCAGCTGGAGAACGACGAATATGAGCGCTGAACCGCTGCCGAATGTCTTAATTCGAAAATATTCGCTCTCGAAGCTGAAAAAATGTCCGGCGACATTTTACTTTTTGGCGTCTCAAGGCGGATTACGCGTGAAATATGTCCGTGTGTTCACGCGTGTCTATGCGACTACACACGAGGACCCTATTGCATGTATTTTTTTACCTCATATGCTGTAAACATTTTTTTTACGTTAATTATGTGTTTTTTCTAACTTCTGCAAAACCC
>OU824200.1:23306431-23328931 GCA_917499995.1 Ichneumon xanthorius | reverse complement strand
ACCATAATTGGAGAAATCCGGTTAAAAGTTCGCGGTGATATATCGAAAAATCACGTCGGCGATCCCCACTTCTACGTACAATCGCAAATGATGCCGCATACTTCACGCTGCAGCCGAGATTGTGCCGAGTTTCTAATGCCCCATGAGAAGCCTGGAATTGTTATTTATTTATAATCGTAGCGTTTTCTATTCGGGTTTTTTTAACGTTGTCGGTGTTTTTAGTTGTCGAAGGCAACAGCCGGTCGTGCCTTCTCGCTGTCCAAGAGTAGTTGCCACGCATGCAATCATTTCCATACAGTACGAGACTGTAACGGCCGCAGCCTCATATTTTGTCTCAATCGACTTTAATATTTATTCGAGCATATCGATACGGGGTTTCCGTTCGATACGCTCTTCAAAGAAGCCCTTAAGGCTATCGAGTATCCGGACCGCCGTGAGCGTCCACTTATCGAATAGACTAAACACTCTGCGACTCTTTATTCCATTGTCAAGCGAGCGCGAAGCCCTCAGCTTCGCGCCCGCTTCACGACAGTTCAGCTCCGACGACCGACCAGTGCGGTACACTCTCCCAAACAATTAACGCTACGACTAATAAAGTACTTATATATTTTATCCAACTTGAAGTTTATTCGATACATCCTTAGACCCAAGCGGCCATCCGTCACATTTGGTGTCAGAAGTGGCGCTACCACGTAAACACGCCTACATAAAAAAAAATATAATAATAATTGAAAAAAAAAGTTTTAACATTTTATATAAAAAAAATAATAATCTGACACCCGTGTACATCCGTCACATTTGGTGTCAGAAGTGGCGCTACCACGTAAACACGCCTACATAAAAAAAAAATATAATAATAATTGAAAAAAAAAGTTTTAACATTTTATATAAAAAAAATAATAATCTGACACCCGTGTACATCCGTCACATTTGGTGTCAGAAGTGCCGGAACCATTCAAACACGTTCACATTAAAAAAAAAAAAAAAAAAAAAATTTAGCTTTTATAAAAAAAAATTTTTTGATACTCGCGTTTGAGCCGCAGCTCACGCACCCGGAATCAACAAACGTGCTCGAGCCGTGCTCGCACACAAAAAAAAACAGTGAATAACAACAAAACGAAAAGTGACACAGTGAAAAAAAAAAACGACAGTGAAAAAAAAACTAACAGCGAACGAAACACGGTGATCAACAGAAAAAAATACAACGAACAGTGACAAACAGTGAAAAGATACAAAAATAGTATAATATACTGAACAGACAATTATTAAATAATATATTCAACATTGACAAAAAAAAACAACAAAAGTTACAAGTGAGAGTGTACGGAGTGAGCGAGCGACGTCGGGTATACCGACCGCCGAAAGTCCTCGCGCAGCGGCAGCCGCCATCGTTACCACCGGCGAGCCGTCATCGATCGCGGCATCGATCCGCCACGGATGTGATCCGCCGCACCGACGTCTCGACGCCCACCGTCATCCGCCATCCACCTCCCCCATATATAAATAGAAGGAAGGAAGGAAGGACGACACGACAGAGAAAGCCGAATAAAAAAAAAAAAAAAAAAAAAAAAAAATCCAACCTGAACTGACCAAGTGTGTAACGTATATTGAGCCAATTATTATTACTTGTTTTGGATTTTTATCAAATACGTGAAATATGAGCGCTGACCCACGAAAACGTATCGCAACAACCCTGTTACGTGCTCGTAGTGCATGTCACGACGGACGACCACCGTAGTTCATGGCATTTCACGGGACAGGTAGAATTTCCCTATTTCTCAAATACACCGTAATTCCCTTTTTGCCTTTTGCTTCACTTCAACACGCGCCTCACGTAGATGGCAGCGAATAAAAAATTGTATACAACATTTATAGAAATACCAAAATAAAAAGGATAACGAAAAATCGAAAAATTATATGGATATAAAAAAAAACACGACAATTTTGAATAAGACAAATCGAATAGAGTATTGCAAATATTTGTAAACAATATTTACAAACAATAATTAATAACTTTTTTTCAACTCAATAAATTTTCAAACCTTTTTGAACATTAACAAAATCTTTTTTTTTCTTCTCATCATTTAATTAAATTTTTCATAGATAACTTCGAATTTATTTGTCATTTGGCCTTTATCAATATTTTGTTTTTTTTTCTTCTGTGAATATCAAATAACTTCACTTTCGATTTCAATCCATTCTTTTTTTTAACATATTCGATCAAATATTTTAGCATATGCATTAAAACACAAAAAATTATAATACAAAATTTAAACTTACAATTAGTACACAATTCTAAGAAAATTGATCATACAATACATCATCATCAACAATGGCGACCAATAGTATTGAGCTTCGCGATGTTTGCAGCGCAATACCATCGTTTAATGGTGAAAATATTCCAGTTCGCGACTTTCTACGCACTTGTAGACAGGTAGCAGAGAAGGTCCCCAAAATTGACCAATCGCTATTTTTAACCATAATTAACCTAAAACTATCCGGATTTGCCGCAGATATAGCAAACTTGAAAACGCATCTTACACTCGAATCTCTCCTGAGAGATCTCAGAAACGCCTTTGAAAAACCCGTAGAATTGTCCGATTTAGAATTAGAATTAACATCTAACGTACAAAATTACGAGACAGTTAGAGACTACGCAATGCGTACGCGGAAAATCGCGAAAAGAATCGAAGAACACCTCAAAGAAGTATACACAGAGCGACACCAACAACTGTACCTGAAAAACAGATTGCAAGAAGTAAGCCAAACAGTAATAAAATCGTTTATCCGTGGACTTTCTGACCGGGTAGTACTTGGTCACAATTTGCTCTTGTCAAAAAACTTTTTAACACTCGAAAATGCGATCGACGAGGCATTAAATATTGAAAATGAACTCAGTCACAGACAAGAAATGCACCAAACGACGAAACGCGAAAAATTCGAAGCTAGGGAAAATAGTCCCAATAAAGCGAAAATTCGTTCCGCACAGTCCAACGAGCAACATAGACAACGAGCGTTTTGTGAAAAACGTTTCGAGAATGCAACTCAAACAACATCAGATCGCCACATTAATTCGCGATCCAATAACTACCAAAATCGCAACAGAAATTCTTGGGATCAAATCGACGAGCGTGATAGAGATTCGCACGATCGAAACGACTATCATAGGCGAGATTCACGAGGTTGTGACTATCGAACCAATTCGCGGAACCGAGATTATCGAGATAACTCACGCGATCAAGATTATCGTGATAACTCCCGAGACCGAAAGTACGGAAATTATTCTCCACATTGCAAAAATAATTCGCGAGATCAAAACTGCAGAGAGGATTCACGAAACCAAAAGTATTGCTGCCGAGTGAGAGATAACAGAAACGATTCGCAAAACCGATATTATAAAAACGAATTCCGTAATCGACAATATCGCGACAACTCGCGCGACCGAAAATATCGTGACAACTATCGCAACAACTATCGCGACAATTCACGCAATAATTATCGCAACAACTATCGCGACAACTCGCGTGATAATTACGATTCGCGCGATATTTATAACAATCCATGTAATAACCGAAACAACTCGCGACGAGACGATTCGCGAGATCGCAATTATCAAAATGATCGAAACGGTCGGGATAATTCGCGCAGTCGAACCAACTCACGAGAAGGACAAAACACCAATAACACCGGAAACTCGCGAAAACCAGATTATCAATCAAGTATCAACACATCACAGATCGAACAGATAGTTCAACGACTACTTCAAAAGAAAGGAGTAATGTGCTCCACAAGACTTCGCAACAATAATCAAGTCTCAACAGTGGACGACGTAAATGCCGAAAAAATTAAACAAATTCTCCCTAAACAGACAAAGCAACCACAAGAAGAAACAAACCAATTCCCGAAAATGAAAGAATCAAAACAAATAACGGAGAGTGTACCCATAAAAATTTATTCAAAAATTAACAACGAAACATCGCAAACTGAAGCATCAGAAAAGGAAGCTGAACTCATAAAAATACCTACACGGAAACCGACTAGGCGAATATTAAAAAGAATACGCAGAATCAAACTACAACGGAAACCGATTCAAAAATGTCTAATGGATTCATCCGAAGACGAAGCCGAAGAAATAAAGGAACCACGCAAACAACATAGGAAACGAGATGACACTGAAACAAAATATAAGTATACAGACATAGACGATAGTACAACGGAAGAAGAGCAGGACAACGAGAGCCCAATGAGGCCGCAAAAAACAAAGAGCCCAACGAGGCCACAAAAAACAAAAAGCCCAACGAGGCAACAAAAAGCAGAAAGCCCAACGAGGCCAGATAAAACAGAAAGCTTATCGCAGCTAAACAAAAACGAGTTTCGCGAAAAAGTCAGCCCTGACGGGGCAACCGGCTACTTATACGGTGACAAAAGCGAAAAAAACAATGGAACTCAAAACAAAAACGACAACTCTAAGGCACGGAATATTGAAAACGAGACGGAAGACGAGACAGAATCCGAGAATGAAAATTCCAACAGACAAGGATTCAAACCGTTACCGACGAACATCGGAGAATCGTCTGGTGACGAAAATTGTGGTAAACCACCCGTAAAACCAACTTTCAGATCGCCTCCAACAATTGCACAGAAAAAGGATAACCCTCCGAAAGTCGCACAGATATCAGTACAACTTGACAACTCACTGCCAACTCGTGACGAAAAAATACCAAATTTGGAAAACTCAGTACAACCATCAATACAACTGAATTCCGAAATGTCACGTGAACATAAGGATGCCGCGAAACTCAAGAATCAACCAGTAAATATCGACATAGCAAACGAAAAACTATCACCACCAATGACACTGGATTCGCGACAATGTGATCCACCTTGGCATCAAGAAACAAGCGCATCGGAACACAGCATACCACAGGAAGTGCCACCGAACTTCCGATCACCATCCATCTTCACAAAAGCCCTACAACTTGAAAATTTAACCTTGCGTTTCAACTTTGTTGAATATGTACCACCAATAAACGCCGAACGAACAAATGATTCCGAGCAACGTCCAGTACAAACACCAGTGCCACCGAACTTCAGGTCACCATCAATACTTCATTGTGACGTAAAAATTGATAGACCAAAAGTTAACGACTATGAATCAATGACACCAACACCGCACAACAAAGTATTACTAGAAATGATCAGTAATCTTTCATCGAAATTAACATCAAATTGCATAATATACATTGTTGAAAAAAAAACCATCCCGATCAACGACAAAAAAAATCATAAAAAAATAGGAGAATATTCATTAATATTTTAGTTAAGACTAGATATAAGATAAATGAACTACACGTACAGACAACACACACATCTTGCACATAGTAAACATTCGAAATATTTAATAAAACAGATACACAGTAAAACCGGAAACACACAGAATGTAGGTAAACACCAAGCCATCCAGACACTTAATAGAACCAAACGAACTGCAAATTATTTTTTTCGGAATACCAGAAAATACGATAAACCATAGTAATAGGACTACACTTCTTAAAATCAAATCACAACTAAACAAATATGCACGAAACTCATATACTTATTCACTCACAAATTTAACCCATATTTACTGCTTCGATCAAACATCAAAACATTCAACTATAAACTTTACTTTGTAAACCGTAAAATGAGAAAATCGGAAGGTAAAAAGAAGGAAGGATAAAAATTGAGACAATTACAACCTAACAAAAAAAAACGGATGTTTATATACAATATCTGACTACGCTGAGACATGCTCTGCGACGCGTACATTGATGCAAAAAAAAAAAGCGAAAAAGTTATGTTTTATATACACTCAATAACTCCTATGGGAACAATAGCATTTTATTTTCGCAACTAAATCATTATCTACCTTTTTGGACAAAATATTATGCTATACTTTATTTATACTATTAATATATGTATTAATCATTTCTACCTATTCAAAAATTCATCCCCATTTTTATCAACAGAACCAATCCTGACATAACATACCTAACCCACTAACCATCACTAATCAGAACTTAGAATGTTACAGGCACTACAACCATCAAAATTCGAAATTTGTAACAAATACTAGGAAACAGTAGGAAAACGGAATATTTATACCAATAAACAATGGACAACCAGGAAGGAGAAACCGAAATCCATCAAATACGGACAAATTTACCGAAACAGGATAAATCTTTTGGAAAAACAAACATAGAACTTCACCAACTGAACGAAACAGGACATTTTAATTTTCTTAACCATTTTTTTTTAACACCAAATTTAAACCCATCCAACTTAACCAAACCATTCCCACTAACACGAACAACTAAAAGTTTTACTTAGTTACAGATATCAACGACCCTCATCTAGTAGAAGACAACAGGAGTGTACCACAAATCAACTTCAGTACCAGAGGATAATCTCCCAAACCAACTTCAACAACAACCAGGAGTTTTACTTAATCAACAATCAACAATCAACAATCAACAATCAACAATCAACAATCAACAATCAACAATCATCAACCAAATAACAATCAAAACACACATTTAGAAAACATTACACAACTTACACAAAATGAAAATATCTTAAAAAACCAAATTACTTTTTAATTATATCGAGTCACACTTAACAAAATCATGTCAAATGTAAAATCCATAATATCCGATGCGGGGCATCGTTTCCTCCCAGAGGGGGAGTGTAACGGCCGCAGCCTCATATTTTGTCTCAATCGACTTTAATATTTATTCGAGCATATCGATACGGGGTTTCCGTTCGATACGCTCTTCAAAGAAGCCCTTAAGGCTATCGAGTATCCGGACCGCCGTGAGCGTCCACTTATCGAATAGACTAAACACTCTGCGACTCTTTATTCCATTGTCAAGCGAGCGCGAAGCCCTCAGCTTCGCGCCCGCTTCACGACAGTTCAGCTCCGACGACCGACCAGTGCGGTACACTCTCCCAAACAATTAACGCTACGACTAATAAAGTACTTATATATTTTATCCAACTTGAAGTTTATTCGATACATCCTTAGACCCAAGCGGCCATCCGTCACAAGACATTCACTCATTGATTTATTCTACCATAGATCTTTAAGTATAGTGGTTATGATTAACGTCACGATGAAGCTCAAGTGCCGATCAATACAGCCACGCACCGAGTCAATAAGATTAAAAACCAAAAAATCAAAATACATATCGTACCGCAATTCATCCGATCCGCCTAATAGAATAATCCTTTAGAATTCCGTAAGGTCGTGGACTGTTATTATGATTGGTTTTGATAAACGTATTTACGTGTGATGAATCGCGCCGATCTGATTCTATTAAGCTCTCTATGTGGTCAAGCGGCTCACCAGTGCCCATTGTAGGGATGTACACGAGCTTTCGTAGACTCGAGCCGTTCACCGTTCAAATTGCCAGGCTGCTGCTCGAACATGTTCGAGTCTGGCTCGATACTGCGTCGTGTACCGAATCAAATTGCAAATTCGCGACGCTCGCGACGCTCGAGACGCTCGGGACGCTCGGGACGCTCGAATTGTTCGAATTGTTCGAATTGTTCGAATTGTTCGAATTGTTCGAATTGTTCGAATTGTTCGAATTGTTCGAATTGTTCGAATTGTTCGAATTGTTCGAATTGTTCGAATTGTTCGAATTGTTCGAATTGTTCGAATTGTTCGAATTGTTCGAATTGTTCGAATTGTTCGAATTGTTCGAATTGTTCGAATTGTTCGAATTGTTCGAATTGTTCGAATTGTTCGAATTATTCGAATTATTCGAATTATTCGAATTGTTAGCGTCGCCTGAGTCATTCGAGTCGTTCAATTAAATTTCGAAAAAAATCGTACATATAAAAATATATAATGATGTTTTATTAGAACATTTTGTTAGAACATTAGAACATCTTAATATTAATTTAATCTAAAATAAGATGGCATGTATTTGCACAGTGAGTTGGGTATTTTTTTATCGAAAAATAAAAATGATAGAATTATTTATACGGTGTTTCGTCAACGTGGCGAATATGCTGAAGCGCAAGACTGACAGTCTTCTATATCGAAGTATGTGGCGAGGATCAATTTTGAGAAATTCATTTTTCCAATTTTAACACCTCAATCATTTTTCTCGGATGTACACCTCCTAGTTGTAAACAAACACAGGACATGTCCTGCAGTTTATCCTTGCGCGGGAATCGGCGTGTTATTGACCGTAGTTCTCATGAAGGAAGCTTACTTGTTCGACGTGAGAGGATAACAACTGAACTCTGGTTTGAGTGACGATGTTTCCAGCTACCGAGAAAAGCCGTTCGCTCGTGGTTTGGCTGCAGGTATATTCAGGTACTGTTTCGCGACATGGGCTAAAATCGGGAATCGAGTTTGATTCTCCACCCACCACTGGAAAACGTTGGTGCTGCGAGACTAAACTTTTTCGACTACATAGGTCTGCAACTCGCGCTCCACATCATCGTCATCGTCATTGTTGTCATGTTCGAGAAACGTTTTGAACAATTTGAGCAACTTTGACTTAGGTTCACCTAGAAGAAATTTTTTTTTATGTTCACCTAGAAGACATTAGTAATCTTTGAAAATCGCGTTTTTTCACAGCTTGAACATAGAAAAAACGCGATTTTCAAAGATTACAAAAAATTCTGAAAAAATTCATACGTATTCAGAAAAATAAACGAATCATTTTTATGAAGGAAAATTGTTAAGTTGCCGGGTAATTTGTTGAATAATGTTTTCTATCTTTAATTTGTTAATAACAAATTGGAAATATTATTTCACAAAAACAATCTGTGCAGCACCTCCAATGTACTTGATTTTTTTCAGATTTTTATTCCATCGAGAAGTGTTCGAAATTTTCTCTGAAACTCACGTTTGGCGGGTCTGTACCGCTCGGACTATCTTAAAAAAGGTGCACACTAATTCGTACATGGCTTCCGTATTTGTTACAATTTGAAGCACAGCTTTCTCTATGAGAAACTTCGTTGATCGATTTTGGCTTCCTCATAGACGAAGTTATGCCCAAAACTGTAGTAAATAAGGAGGCCTTGTGCACATAAATTATTTTGCATCTTTTTTGTACGTTCCAGGCATTCATGAACAATGAATGCCTGGACGATCTGAATAGGGCCGCTATAGGGAAACTAACCAGGCATTCGTGAACAGCAGTGTACTTTTAAAAAATGTTTACATTTCACAAAATTCCAATGATTAAAATTTGCCTCAAAATTTACTGCAATAAATAGCTAACGAACAGTTTCGTAATTCGTAGTTTTAAAGCTATTTTTAATCTATTCTTCACCTTTTTTCATCGTTTTCATTTTTTTTAAATCCTTCCCGATTTCTTCAATGGTATTTTTCAAAAATAAATTAAGAAAATAAACTCTCATTAAGATTATTCTTATTGCAAAGTTTAGACACATATTCATATATTAATAGAAACAGGATGTCATACTATTCATCGAGTATCTGTAATGCTAGCGTGCTCGCATAAGTACTTGTACTCATTACTTTAACTACTACAAAGTACTTGTGTACTTCAAGTACGCACTCGAAGCACCAAACAAGTACTCGGGGCTGTCCAGTTCTAGTTCAGACTGGCAAATAAAATGTAAGAATATTTTACAAGCAAAAATATACCTTCCATGTCTCTACGAACAGTATGACGTGTGGCTAACGGGACATTTTCGTTTCCATCAGTATACAGTAAAGTAGCCTTCCACTTCAGTCGGCTTGTCACTTCATGCTTATTTTGTGCACTTAAGAGGAAGCGATCCTTGAAGCGAGGGTCGAGCATCATCGCGAAGACCATGGCGTCATTGTTTCCATTCACGTAATGAAAACGTTTTTCCAACGCCCCACACTACAAAAACAGGCATGTTGTCAAGTGTGTAAAAACAACGCACAACGCGTGTTCTTCGTGTGTTATGAGCGACTTGCGTGTTAATTTCACTCACGCTAAACGCATTGTGTATTGGAACTACAGAAAACGCGTATTAATTTAACACATTTTAAGCGTGTTGTGCTTGTGTGCAGCTATTGTCGTGAGTTGGTAAGTAACACACTAAATGAATCGCACATAAAACGTGTTAAAATAATTCACTTCGCGGTGAGTTACACACATTGAGCACAATAACACGCGGGGAGAGTTACACACGATAAAAAAGTACACACGTAGTAACACGCCTTAAACGCGTACTAAATATTTTTTATTATGATTACAGGTTTTTATGTTTTATCTGTTGTAAGAAACGTACTATTACCCGAAATATTATATTAACCCTAATTCACCCGAAAAATTCATTCCGCTCATGATTAAGCAGACCGACATAATCCGAATTCATCAGTTTCAAGTGCAGAAGGGGATGAGGAAAAATCAAATTCTCGATCAACAATATATCTTGAAAATTATTATTATTATTATTTTTTTTTATTCGGATTTTCCCCCGTTTTCAGGCATCTTCGCCTATTCCGGGTCGGCCCGGGTCAGTAGCCAGTCCCCCCTTGTGGCCGCATCCGACTTCCCCCTCTGTATCGCATTTGCCATGACATTTCTGCCATGGGCATAGGGAAACTGCGGAAAACCTATGCCGATACAGCCGGTCTCAGGTTCGTTTCCCGGCATCGGAGCTTCGTCGCGTTTCACCGAGAATGTAATCATGGAGTACAGGTATATACATCCGACACTCACACTTAGAGTTACTACGTGCGAGTGACCGATGTATATATCTGGAGCTTCGTCCCGCCCATATTTTTATTCTCGGCGAAACTACAAAACCGGGAATCGAACCGTTGACCTGCCGATGCTTTGGTCTAGAGGCGAGCACGCTAACCACTAGACCACCGCACCGGTTTCTTGAAAATTATTGCAAGCATCCGTAACGCAATATGCATTCAATTTATCGTGGTAAAATAATGTTTCGAGAAATGAGAAGACAAACAATACTCGATCGTCCAATATAAATATTTCCTCGATCTTACCAAATGACGGGAGTGAATCGTCGTTACACGGAAAAAAAATGCTTGGTTGGGTCACCTAACTATTTATTAGTTGGGTATAAATGGGTTACAATAACTATCTGTTTCGTTACAGTAACGACTTAGGTTTAGTTGAATCTACCATTAACAGTTAGTTAACGCGAATAGTGAACACAACTAACACGATTAGTTAGTCTAACTACTAACATAGTATTCAGGATAGGCAGCGAATTTTATAGGCACCCTAACCAACTATAGTTGTTAGTGCGACCACGCTCGGCGCGCGTGTCAGACAACCAACTGAAATGGTTGCAGCAACGAACTGCAGTTGCTGCGAACCCAGACATCACACCGTTATACATGCAAGTCAGTTGATATGTTAATAATGTCGGAAATTGTGAAGGCGTACGAGAGACGAACGGGCTTAATTACTTACTTAATTAATGAACGGATATTCACTTATTGACAGGTAGAGATGGAGCAGATTCGAAAAATAGCATATTTAAGGCTACACTTAAAAAAAAAAGATGTTCATAACCTACCAATTCCCTTACAGAATCATCCGTATAACTAATTCGTACGATAATGTTCAAGCAGCCGTGAATGTCATGTACAAGGTTAAAAAATATGTTTCAAGATACGTGTAGCAGAGTGAGTAAGATCGTGGACTACAAATCGCAGGGTCGCAGGTTCGAATCCTCATTATCGACCAAATTATTTATTCCGAGGTTTCAATGGTACGAAGGTAAAAAACTTGAAAATTGAAATTTTCAAATCGCTTCTTCATAAAAGTTGAAAATTGAAAGTCGCGAAGCTTCTTCTATGAGGAAGCATTGTCTGTATTTTTGGCTTCCTCATAGAGGAAGCTTTGCGACTTTCAATTTTCAACTTTTATGAAGAAGCGATTTGAAAATTTCAATTTTCAACTTTATGCGGAAGCGATATGAAAATTTCAATTTTCAACTTTTTTCACCGTCAACGTCTTAGACTTTTATGCAAAACGGCTGACCGATTCAGGTTCAGTGCTTAAAAAAATATATCATCGTCACGTTTCACTTTGTCGAATATGCGTTTGGCGCGAAAAAATACATGGAGGTATGCGCTCCTGAATTTTTTTTGCCCTTTCGATTTTTATTGTAGAATTCCTAGTGATACCTCTTTATCTAGCTTTTTAATCCCGTCATATCCATCGTCTTGTGTATGTCTTGCTGTAGATCACGATAGGCACCTGGGTTTTTCCGCGATGCCATCGAAAAGCAAAGAAATCGTTGTTTAAAAATACCTAAAATCATTCATTTTTGCAATTTTGGCTATAAAAATGCCTGGTAAACTTTTTGGTTAGTTGTCGCTCCGGGACTGTAAGGCCATGTATTTTTTCGCGCTGATCACGAATCTGACACTTATTTCATTCGCAGATGAATATTTGGTCCGAAAAAAATGCGTCTTAAAAAAAAAAAAAAAATTGCATGAAATTCAAAAAATTCAAAATGACAAAATTTAAACGCTTCGATCGATTTCTTTGAAATTTTAATGGGATCCTCGGGTGATCATATTCTATCTGTGTAGGCGTTTTTAGCCCGATAGCTAAAAAATTGCGAGCGCTACGCTGCGCACAGACATTTTCGAAGAAATTAAAAATGGCGTACAAAAAAAACAACTGAACATTTTTGGATGAAATTTTGATCAAACTTTGACTATTAACCTGAGATGATGTGTACCAAATTTCAGCTTGATCGGTCGAGGCGTTCTCGAGTTATAGCAGTTTGAATTTTTCGCATCCGATTCACACACACACACACACACACACACACACACACACACACACACACACACACACACACACACACACACACACACACACACACACACACACGCGCGCGCGCGCGCGCGCACACACACGCGCGCGCACGCACGCACGCACGCACGCACGCACGCACGCACGCACGCACGCACGCACGCACGCACGCACGCACGCACGCACGCACGCACGCACGCACGCACGCACGCACGCACGCACGCACGCACGCACGCACGCGCGCACGCACGCACGCGCGCACGCGCGCACGCACGCACGCGCGCACGCACGCACGCGCGCACGCACGCACGCGCGCACGCACGCGCGCGCGCGCGCGCGCGCGCGCGCACGCACGCGCGCGCGCACGCACGCGCACGCGCGCGCGCGCGCACGCGCGCACGCGCGCACGCGCGCACGCGCGCACGCGCACACGCGCACACGCGCACACGCACACACGCACACACGCACACACGCACACACGCACACACGCACACACGCACACACGCACACACGCACACACGCACACACGCACACACGCACACACGCACACACGCACACACGCACACGCACACGCACACGCGCACGCACACGCACACGCACACGCACACACACACACACACACACACACACACACACACACACACACACTCCAGGGGGGGAGGTCCCTCCAAGATCTCTCCTCCGCGGAGAGACCCAACTCCGACTGGAGCGCGTCCCCAGGTGGCGGATAGGGGAGGTCCTCACCGGAAGCTTCGACCCAGTCGGAGTGACTGGCGGACTGGGGCGAAATAAAATAGCCCCCGCGGACCAAATGTGGTGCGAGGAGGAAGGATACCTCCACAAAAACCTAGGGGAAGGTACCCCGAACAAAAACCAAATATGGAAAGTGGGTCAAAACAGTACTTACCCCAAACGAGCAAGCCCTTCGGGGCAAATCTCGCCGCCAATTCCGATCGGGTGGGAGCCCCGGTGGTTGGTGCTGGCTCCATGGATTTTGGGGGGAGCCAAACTCACGAGGACATGGCACAGGAGAGGAGTACCCCGGGACTGGGTAATACCATGGAGGTGGACCACTTGGCCTCCATGGCGTACAAAGCGACAAGTGCACCGCCGGCGAGAACCAGAAAACAGGAGTTAGCCCTTTTGGGCAAACAACTGCAAGACCTGCTGGAGTATGTCACCCCGAGGGCCAATGTCCATAAGGAGATTAAGAAGAGGGTTAATGGCGCGGTCCTAAGCTACAACCGCCTCCTAAAACTCGACGGAAGGGACGTAGAGGAGACGCGTGTTGTCGCTGAAACAAAAGCGGTGAATACGCAAACTTCGCCAGACTTAGGGAGGCCAATACCCGCTAAAAAAGACGAACGTGGGAAGAGAAAGGATATCTCTCCACTTGCAGAGGAAACCAGAACAACCCGGAAGGCAAAGAGGAGGCGGCAGAAGCCCGAGCAGGAGCTGCCATTAACACCTCAACCGATACCCCTGAGCGACGAATCCAGGCTGGAGCTCCCACAGCCAACGCGGGTTGAGCCGGGGACGTCGTGGCAGGAGGTGGTGACGAAGAAGAAGAAGAAAAAGAAGAAAGCTGACCCCGACGAGGGGACCCAGCAGAAGCAGCAGAAGCAGCGAAGCCGGCGGGTGCGTCCAAGTGCCGTGATTGTGAAGCCAAATGAAGGCAAGACATTTGCTGAGATCCTGGCTAAAGTTAAGAAAGATCCAACTCTGAAGGAAGTTGGACAGGGCGTATCAAGCGTACGCAAGACAGAAGCAGGGGACATCCTGCTCGTCTTGAACAGGTCCAGCCAAAAAAAGACGGATGAGTACAGCGCGGCGATCGCCAACGTGCTAGGAAATGAGGCGGCTACTAGCACCATAGTCCAACAGGTAATGGTGGAAGTCACAGGCTTGGACGGTACAACAACGAAGCAGGAAGCCCCAGAGGCTATCAATGAGGAGCTTGAGACCACCTGCAAGGGCGAATCAGTGGTGACGATGAGGAAGGCCTACGGCAGCACACAGATAGCTCTACTTAAGCTGCCAGCGGTAGAAGCAAAGAAGCTGCTGCAAAAGAAAACGGTACGCATTGGCTGGTCAAACTGTCGAGTACGTGAAGTAATCCAACCAACCAAGTGTTACAGGTGCTGGCAGTTTGGTCACATCGCCAAAAAGTGCAACGCACCAGGGGATCGATCAAAACTATGCCTAAAGTGCTGCAGAGATGGTCATCAGGCGGCTGAGTGCACTGCACCGGCTCGCTGTGCTCTTTGCAGCGAACAAGGCATCGAAGATGTACACCACACATCTGGAAGCAATAAGTGCCCAGTGTATGTGAAGGCGCGCCAAGCACTACTGCAAAAATGGCGCTAAAAGTACTACAACTAAACCTCAATCACTGCGAGGCGGCCCAGGACCTGCTGATGCAGACCGTGAGCGAGGAAAAAATAGACGTTGTATTAGTGGCAGATCACTACAGGGACCTGGACGAATCACGGTGGAAGGTGGACGCAACAGGACTAGCTGCTATCTGGGCTTGTGGAAATCATCCGTTCCAGGAGATAATGACATCCAAGGAGGATTGCTTTGTTAGAACAAAGGTTAACGGAGTACATCTGTATAGCTGTTATATGCCACCAAGCATGCCTCAACAAGAGTTCGAAAATGTCCTTGCGCGACTAGTAGCGGATGCGAGGAACCGAGGCCCAGTGGCGATAGCCGGCGACTTTAACGCCTGGGCAGTGGAGTGGGGCAGCAGGGAGACGAAGAGAAGAGGACAAGCACTCTTGGAAGCGTTTTCCCTGCTCAACCTCACGCTGCTCAACGATGGTAAACAACCGACTTTCACCAGAGGAGAAACTAGCTCAACAATAGACCTCACGTTCGTCAGCGATGGCCTTACAAAGGGTAACACCGGCTGGCAGGTGATGGACATCTGTACTTTGAGTGACCACCGTGCTATCAGGTGGGATATCACCAGACAACAGATATGCCAGATGCGACCACTGAAGGGGAAAAAGTACGCTGGATGGAAAGTAAGCGCCTTCGATGCAGATGCACTACGAGTGTGCATGGAAGGTAGCATTGCTCAGGGAAATACCGCAGAAGATAAGGTCGAAGACGTTATGAATAAGCTGACAAGAGCCTGCGACGCGGCCATGCCTCGACGAGGGAGTGTAAACCCGCACAAGCCAGTATATTGGTGGAGCGATACCATCGCACAACTACGCGCGGAGAGTAACAGAACGAGAAGGCTGGCGCAACGAGCCAGGGGGCATGCCTCCTTTACCGCACGAGAGGAGGCGTTCAAACAAGCCAGGGCGAAACTAACGAAAGCGATCAAGTGCAGCAAGAGGCAATGTTGGTCCAAACTCGTGGAGGAAGTGGATAACGATCCGTGGGGGAAACCGTACAAGGTCGTCATGACGAAGCTTAAGGCCCAGTCGCGACAACAACCCACATGTCCCGATCAACTGGAAACGATCGTGACCACACTCTTCCCTACCCAGGACCGCTATGACTACCGAGTGGACAGGGAAGAAGCAGTCGGAAACGTACCGCTGATTACTCGAGAGGAGCTACTTCGAGCCTGTGAAAGAATAGGAAACACTAAAGCACCGGGGATGGACAATATCCCCAACATAGCACTTAAAACAGCGATTAAGGCAGTCCCCGAACTGTTCCTGGACATATACAATGCATGCCTGGTGGAGGGAACCTTCCCAAAGCGATGGAAGAGGCAGAGACTGGTGTTGTTGCCCAAGGGAAACAAACCACCCGATGACCCATCTTCATACCGCCCACTGTGCATGCTAGATACAGCCGGGAAGATCTTAGAGCGAATCATCCACAACCGAACTGAAGCCGCTATTGGTCATTCTCTCGAGAAGAACCAATACGGTTTCAGAAAGGGGAGATCAACGATCGATGCCATAAACCACGTGGTCGGCACGGCGAAAGAGGCCATCGCTGGGGCACGGTGGAATCGTGGTAGCAAGAAGTATTGCCTACTGGCAGCTCTGGACGTAAAAAACGCCTTTAACTCGGCGAGATGGGACGTCGTCGGCCAGGCGCTAAACAGAATGGAGACGCCATACTACCTCAGGGCAATTATCAGAAGCTACTTCAGCAACAGGCAACTGATGTACGACACAGACGAGGGTCCGCGTAATTACCAAATCACCGGGGGAGTACCCCAAGGTTCGGTACTAGGGCCGCTTTTATGGAATGTCATGTATGACGACCTGTTGAAGCTGAAACTACCCCTAGGGGCAGAGATTGTAGCCTTTGCTGATGATGCGGGGCTCGAAATCGTATCAAAATACCCGGAAGAGTGTAGTCGCATCTTCGCCGAATCCTACGATACGGTGCAACGGTGGATGTGCTCAGTCGGGCTAAAACTGGCCGACCATAAAACCGAAGCGGTCCTATTCACCAGTAGAAAGCAACGGGAGACAATCACCCTCGATGTAGGCGATTGTACTATCACATCCCAGCCCTCCATCAGTTACCTGGGAGTGATGCTCGATCCAAGGCTCAGCTTCAAGCAGCATGCGGAGCACGCATCTGCTAAAGCCAGAAAAGTGGCAACAACATTGGCACGACTCATGCCCAACATCGGCGGCCCCCGACAAAGCAGGAGGAGACTTCTCGCGTCAGTGTCGACATCCGTACTAACGTACGGAATAGCCATCTGGGGTGACGTCCTAAAAATCGAGGGATACCGAAGAAAAGTTGCGGCGGTGCACAGGCTCAGTGCCCTGAGGGTAGCCTGCGCGTTCCGCACGCTGTCAGATGACGCTGCGTGCGTCATTGCGGGAATGATGCCCATCGAGGTTCTGGCTGTGGAGAGGAAGCAGCTATACGAAACGAGGCGGATCACCGCATCGGATGAAAGAGCAGAATTGGAGAGGACCCTGAAGCAGAGCAGCATCCAACGCTGGCAGGCGAAATGGGATACATCGGTGAAGGGAAGATGGACTCATCGACTCATCCCACGGATTGATAGCTGGCTGAACCGAAAGCACGGCGAAGTCAATTACTACCTGACCCAGGTGCTCTCGAACCATGGGTGTTTCAAAGCATATCTCCATCGATTTAAGTACGAGGATTCGCCAGACTGTCCAGCGGGATGCAGTATGCCAGAGGATGCAGAACATGCCTTCTTTGCATGCCCACGCTTCGCGGAGGACAGAAAGGTACTGGAAGATGTGCTCGGGGTAACACCGGACACAGGAAACTTGGTGAACTTGATGATCGAAAGAGCAGAAAACTGGAGAGCGGTATCCAACTTTGCCACGACACTCATGACGAAGCTGCGTGCCGATGAAAAGGAGAGAAGGAAGGCTACTATCCCTGTACCAGAAACAGAAGAAGGATAGCTGCCATGTAACAAGAGAAGAGCTGAAAAGCTGTGGTCGCCTTCGCGAAGTAATGCTTGGCGGCGGTTCCGCGAAGGCAAAGTAAGGCCAATGCAGGAGTGAGGTTGGGGTTTTAGTCGGTAGGGCAGTCACTGTGGAGTCCGACACACGGGTGCCAAACACCTACGGTGCATAAAGCATTTCCCCCCTCACTTTAATAAAAAAAAACACACACACACACACACACACACACACACACACACACGCACACGCACGCGCACGCGCACGCGCACGCGCACGCGCACGCGCACGCGCACGCGCACGCGCACGCGCACGCACGCAACGCACGCACGCACGCACGCACGCACGCACGCACGCACGCACGCACGCACGCACGCACGCACGCACGCACGCACGCACGCACGCACGCACGCACGCACGCACGCACGCACGCACGCACGCACGCACGCACGCACGCACGCACGCACGCACGCACGCACGCACGCACGCACGCACACACACGCACACACACGCACACCCACGCGCACACACGCGCACACACGCACACCCACGCGCACGCACGCGCACGCACGCGCACGCACGCGCACGCACGCGCACGCAAGCGCACGCACGCGCACGCACGCGCACGCACGCGCACGCACGCGCACGCACGCGCACGCACGCGCACGCACGCGCACGCACGCGCACGCACGCGCACGCACGCGCACGCACGCGCACGCACGCGCACGCACGCGCACGCACGCGCACGCACGCGCACGCACGCACGCACGCACACACACGCACACGCACGCGCACGCACGCGCACGCACGCGCACGCACGCGCACGCACGCGCACGCACGCGCACGCACGCGCACGCACGCGCACGCACGCGCACGCACGCGCACGCACGCGCACGCACGCGCACGCACGCGCACGCACGCGCACGCACGCGCACGCACGCACACCCACGCACACCCACGCACACCCACGCACACCCACGCACACACGCGCACACACACGCGCACACACGCGCACACACGCGCACACACGCGCACACACGCGCACACACGCGCACACACGCGCACACACGCGCACGCACGCGCACACACGCGCACGCACGCGCACGCACGCGCACGCACGCGCACGCACGCGCACGCACGCGCACGCACGCGCACGCACGCACGCACGCACGCACACACGCACACACACACACACACACACACACACACACCTCCAGGGGGGGTGAGGTCCCTTCAGGATCTCTCCTCCGCGGAGAGACCCAACTCCGGCTGGAGCGCGTCCCCAGGTGGCGGATAGGGGAGGTCCTCACCGGAAGCTTCGACCCTGTCGGAGTGACTGGCGGACTGGGGCGAAATAAAATAGCCCCCGCGGACCAAATGTGGTGCGAGGAGGAAGGATACCTCCACAAAAAACGTAGGGGAAGGTACCCCGAACAAAAACCAAATATGGCAAGTGAGTTCCAACAAAACTTACCCCAAGCGAGCAAGCCCTGCGGGGCAAATCTCGCCACCAATTCGAATCGGGTGGAAGCCCCGGTGGTTGGTGCTGGCTCCATGGATTTTGGGGGGAGCCAAACTCACGATGACATGGCACAGGAGAGGGCCACCCTGGGACTGGGGAATTCCATGGAGGTGGACCACTTGGTCTCCGTGGCGTACAATGCTGCAAGTGAAGAAAAGGAAGAGAAGTGGAGAGAAGAGCTCCATAGGCTAGGTAAACAAATTACTAGCCTCTTAGACTTCATCAAGGGCAAGTCGAACGTCCATGGCGAAATCCGAAAGCTGACCAACTCCATGAACACCTCGTACAATCGGGTGCTCAGACTCGAGAAAGAAGAAGGCAAGACGGTGGCAGGTATAGCACCGGCACCCAAAAATGCTGCCTCAACACAGACTACACCGAAAACATTTGCCGATGTGGTGAACACGCCACGAACCCGGCAACATCCGGAGAAGGGGGAGAAGAAGAAACGCACTCCGCCTTCGACTGAAGTCCACAAGCCCAAGAGGAAGAAGAAGCTAAGGGATAAATCACCTCCGGAATCTGTTCAAGACAACGGAAACCTGATCCAGGAGGCCACACACCAGCCAAAACCACGAAGGAAGCGGCGCAAGGAACCAGTACGTCCTAATGCCCTAATCATCACGCGGAAGGGACAACTCAGCTATGCTGAGATCCTAACCAAGATGAAGAAGGACGACAAGCTGAAGGAGGTAGGACAGAGTGTCTCACAAACACGTCGAACGAAGGAGGGTGACATCATCCTCGTCTTCGATAAAGCAAGCCAAGAGAGAACCGCGGAGTTCTCTACGGCTATCGAGACGGCCCTCGGTGAAGAGGCTGCAATAAAAAGCAGGGTGCAGCTCACCTCGTTTGAAATCAAAGACCTTGCCGAAGATACAACGAAGGAGGAGATCTGCGAAGCCCTCCAGGACGTCCTAGGTGGAAACGCCTCGGTGCAAGTGGATGCTGTTAAATCTATCCGAAAAGCATATAGTGGCACCCTAACAGCGGAGGTGACACTACCTGCCTCGGCTGCGATAAAGGCTATCAATATGGGGAAAGTTCGAGTTGGCTGGGCAGTCTGTCGAATTCGAGAGATAGTAAGGCCAACTAGGTGCTTTAAGTGCTGGCACTTTGGGCATCTGGCTAATAGTTGTCGAAGTACAGTGGACAGATCGAAGCGCTGCTTCAAGTGCGGCGGCGAAGGTCACAAGGCAGAAAAATGCGTTGCAGAGCCCTGTTGTGCTCTGTGTAGCGGTAACGAGAAGGGAGATGCTAGCAAGCACGTTGCAGGCAGCTTCAAATGCCCAGTCTACAAGAAGGCCTACCAGATGCTTACCCGAAAACGAGAATGAGAGTGCTACAAGTGAATCTAAACCACTGTGAAGCGGCCCAAGATCTGCTCATGCAGACAGTGCGGGAACACAAGGCTGATGTGGCGATTATCTCGGAGCCATATAGAAACCTTGACCACCCTTCCTGGGTAGCGGATAAAGCGGGCAAAGCGGCCGTCTGGGCCTGCGGCAGGTACCCATTCCAAGATATGTCGAAGAGACTGGAAGATGGCTTTGGCAGGGCCAAAATAAACGGCGTTCACATCTTCAGCTGCTACATGCCACCGAGCATGACGTTGGAGAACTTTGAAAGAAGCCTGCACCGGCTGGTACAGGATGCCAAGGACCGGATACCACATGCGATCGCGGGTGACTTTAATGCCTGGGCAGTAGATTGGGGCAGTAGAAGGACGGACCAGAGAGGCCAGGCACTCCTGGAAGCACTGTCCGTACTGAACCTGGTCCTGCTAAACGATGGTATGGTACCAACGTACTGCAAGGGAGAAGCCTCCTCGGTGATAGACCTCACCTTTGTCAGTGGCGGCCTCGCCAATGGTGATACCAACTGGCAGGTATCGGAAATATACACACACAGTGACCATCGCGCCATCTCATGGGAAGCGTCAAGGCAGCAGCGTAAGCGACGAATGCCAGGTGGACCCAAAGTTCTCGGCTGGAAAACGAACATGTTCGACGTGGACGTGTTCCGCGAGACCCTGGACGGCAGTGAAATTGAAACCGCAAACCAAAGCGCAGAGACCAAAGCGCAAGAACTGATGAAGAGGGTAGCAAGGGCCTGTGATGCTACGATGCCGAGAAGATGGGAAGGAAACAACCACCCCCCTATGTACTGGTGGAACGGCACAATTGCTGGGCTACGACGCGAGTGCAACCGAACGAGGAGACTAGCCCAAAGGGCCAGGGGTAAAAATAGAAATTTGCACCAAGCATTGGAGGCGAAGCACAAGGCGGCACGAACTGTGTTAACCAAGGCAATCAAGCAGAGCAAAAGGCAAAGCTGGATGGAGCTACTCGGTAAAGTTGAAGATGATCCATGGGGCAGGCCCTACAAGGTGGTCATGACCTGCTTGAAAGGGCAGTCAAGACAGCAACCTACCTGCCCAGAGCAACTTAGGAAGATAGTGTCAACCCTCTTCCCCCAACAAGAGGAACTAAACTACCAAGTAGAAGTTGAGGACATTGAAGCCATCCCGCCTGTTACAGAGGAGGAGCTATTCCGATCGTGCAGAAAGTTGGGAAATAAGAAGGCACCGGGGATGGATGGCATCCCAAACATCGCCCTTAAAGCAGCCGTCAAAGAAGCCCCCGCGTTGTTCACAGAAGTGTACAATGCATGCCTCAGGGAAGGAAAATTCCCTGCCCCATGGAAATGGCAGAGACTTGTCCTGTTACCAAAAAGCGGCAAGCCACCGGACGATCCATCGTCATATCGCCCGCTGTGTATGCTGGACTCCGCAGGAAAA